>VWYK01040136.1:0-52042 GCA_013399775.1 Semnornis frantzii | reverse complement strand
CCAACATCTAAGGTTCTGTGATTTGAAAACTCTTCTGAGAAACTGAAATATTTGGTGGCTTGACCACACTGCAGTGAAGTGCTTTACTCTTGCTGTGACATTAGTAGACTGTATTTTCCATTTGAATCCCAAAGCAACACAGTGGAAAGTGAAAACATGGCTTGAATGTGCATTGGTGCAAACTGCACCAAGAAGATCTAAGTATCTGTGAGCAGAAGTAAGCAGAGTGTGCTTGCTTTGTCTTGAGTGCTTGGTAAAAAAACACATAGTTAAGACTGAGGTAGAGGTGATGTAAGGAAGCCCTGAGAATGCCTTTTTCTTTTTTCCTTCTTTTTAAATGGTTGATTTTCAAGCCTATTGAGTGGAAGTTCTTAGCATGACCTTTGCCTCCAAGCTTTTTGCCTTTCCAGTGTTATTCCTTCAGCTCCCCACTGCAGACTTACTGGGTTTGGTTTATTGTATTTTGTTTGGATCCAACTGACAAGATCTGTTGAGATTTTATCTTCATTACATTTAGTGATTTAGGAGTTCACTATGCTTCCATTTAGTTAATGACCAGACACTGTGCATTATAAGGTTTCAGTCCCAAAATTCCGTCATATGATATTCTTTTTTCCACAGCAGTCAGCTGTTTTGTGTCAGTCCAACTTTCAAATTCAAGTAGTAATGATTTAATGGTAATAGTGAAGCAGTTATACTTGGTTAAATGCAATCATCTTTTCCTTTCAGACTTTCAGCATTGTAAATTTTACTTGACTCTGACTACTCTTCTACAACCACTCTCACTCAAGGAGAATATCTCACCTCAACCCATATGGATTTTATGATGGTGATGGCCTGAATTCTATAAACAAAAAGAGGCAGTTAACAGTAAACTCACAGCTTTACTTTTCAAAGAAAGGAAAATGTTTGCATGGAGCTCCACAGACCTTCCCTCCATATACTCCTGGTAGAGAGATGTATTTATCAAGATTAGGCTGAGGAAAACCCAGATCAGATATTTGGATCCTGACAGACTACTTGGGAATGTCATATACACCTGCTCTGTTCTTGGTCTTCCCTGGATGTTCTCTTGTGCTGGAAACAGCATGTCAGACTAGACAGAGCCTTATTCTGGGTCAGTGTGGCTGACACTACATCACCTTTGCTGTTACTGTGAAGCCTGGGAGTTTTTTTGACTGATGACTGAGTTTAGGATTTCTTAAATTATTTGGGCTTTTTTTTCCCTGCCCCACATAAGTTTTGTCCATTTCCTTTTGCCGCTGAACAATGATGACCCTCTCCACCTCAACTGGCCTCCTAGCAGCACTCAGCCACACTCCCCTCTCACTGCAGTGAGAGACAATGGTAACTTTCAATTAATCTCAAAGTGCTGGAGATTTGCTGAATTACTCAGTAGAGGATTGAGTAATGTAAAGCCATTGTTTAGGTATTAAGTCCTCCTTAGTTGGTAGCAGCTCTTAAGAGGAACTGAGGAAAAAGGGAGAAATTGTGTCAGTCAGCAGCAGTTTTCATCAGCACATTAAAAAGATCAACCTACACGAAAAAAAAAAAAAAGCAGATGCAGTTTTTCCCCATACAAATTCTGTTCATCCACTTCTGTCTTTGCTTTCTGTTACCAAGTTTTCTTTGTTGTGTTTTTCAGCTGTCCCAAATACAGCCCAGCTTTAGCACAGCAGCCTCTTTTTAACTGAGGTGTTCTCAGCACTAATACCCCTGCATTCTTTTCATTGGAAATGCTGCTGTTGCCATACAAAATTGCCCTGAAAATTATCCTGTGACTCAGAGGTTGTCCATTGTGGAGGCAAACTGAAAAGCTAAGGATGTATCTACACAAGGATGGGAAATCTGCATCATAAATTGGCAATGTGCTTACACAAGAATGTAGTTGGATACCATAATCACCATTTCAAGGGGCTTGTTGCTGAATTGATGCTTTTGCAGTCTAGGTCACTAGCTTATTTGAAAGAAAAGGTCCTCACCATTAGGGTGGTTTGTGTGAAATGCCATGGTGGTCTCCATTTGTTCTCTTAGAGACATACTGATAGGAGAGGCAAAGAACTCAAGGTGAGAAGAATTTTGGTTGTAGAGACCAGCAGTGTGAGACTGTGGCAGGTGAGGCATCAAGGCTTTGTCTTGCAGCTGCCTCTGTCATATGTGCTGCAAGGTAAAGTCTGTCTCTCCACATTGCCTAGCCAGTGGAGTTCTTGCACACTGAAGTTGATTTTGGTGTTAAAAGGAAGAAAAAAGAGCTCTTGAGTGAAGATGTTCTTGTATAACTTAGCACACTATGGATGGAGGGAAAACAGCATCTTCAGCACTTTGGCTTTGAGAAGAGTGGGGAGAGCTTAGCATTACTGAGGAAGAGCAAAACTTATTGAAGAAAAGAGGAGGGATTTAACTCACTGTTTGGTCTCATTCTTCAGTACTTCTGTGGCCTTTCAGTTAATTTGTCTTGAAGCTCTCTGCCATGTGAGAGAAAAGTTTTCTTGAAAGCCAGGAGAGGTGTCTTGCCTGGGCCCATCTGGAGAAGAAGGTCACTAGTACTGGAGGTGGCTGTTACAGCTGGTCACCTTGGTGGATCTCCATGAGGTCAAAGGCCTTTTCCTTCTCTTGCTGGTACTCAGTGATTTGCTTGCTGTGCCAGCTGCCTGGAGCCAAGCTGTGTTTTGCTGCATGCAATTTCATAGAGTATTTCTGAGAAGCTGGGAGACAGTTACCCAACCCAGTTTTCCTTCTAGTGTTCATTTACTGCAGGAAGATAAAAAATGTTTTCTAGGATTCCCATGAGGACCAATTTAGAGTTTAGTTTTGACTGAATTAGTTGGATGTATGTAAATAAGATCATGCATTTAAGAGAAACCCAGATGAAAGACACTTTCAGGAAGGCTTGGGGCAGATATTGCCAGTTAGCCTGCAGCAAGCACCTCAGAGCAAATCCTGCACTTCTCCCTTTTATCAGAGTTTATTCCCTTCTCCTTCACATCTCAGTCACTGGTGAATACTGCATCTTTGTTTGGGACACTCGTGCCATAGATCTACCCAGGGTCTGTGGTTGGCCCCTTTATGTAGTCCTGGACCACAGACAAAAATGCTGTTGTGCCATTCCTGAAGTCCTGGTGTTTGTGAAAGATTGGAGTCATAAATATGTATGGCACAATTCGTTGGCATGAGCAGAAAGGGAGGCAAAGATTAAGGAAAACTGATTTGATTAGCTGTCTCTGTGTTGGGGGATGTGAACCCCACATGTAGGCAGCTCTGAAAGGGGGATGTGGGATGCCTCATTACCCCCCTGCTGTGAGCATGTGACTGGTGAAGAGCAGCCACCTGCTAAGATAGTGGCCCAGGCAGTGCATAGACAGTGTGTAGGAAGCAGGGAATGGAGCAGGGGCTGTGAGTACAGGTGAGATTGTAAAGGGCTGCATGGTCCTGTATCTGCACCATACAAGGCAGGGGCTTAGTGTGTGGCAGCCAGTTTACAGCTTGGGTCAGAAAGCCTGCAGCACCAGGCTCCACTCCAGACACATCCCCTGTGAATCACTGAAGGTGACTTTTGAGGACTCACCTCTATTCCTCACTCCAGGAGCCTTAATTACAGTCTTCCTGAAGGGTAGTAATTCTTCATCTGGGTCATAACATAACTGTATCACTGCTTTTTCACCCAAACTCACCTACTCATCTTCCTGTGGGAAGCCATGACCTCTGCAACGTTTACCTGCAGGGCTGTAGCTGGAAGAGGTTCGGGACCATTCCAGCAAACAGGCAGTGCTCGCTGCCCATGTGGCAGCGTCACGTCCACCTGCATCACAGAAAACACTTTGCATATCTTGAATGGTGAAAAGCAGGGGAAGGAGAGCTACAGAAACCACGAGGGCTTTTGGGAACACAGTCCTGGGAATGCTGACTACAGCTCCTGTAGTCCTGTTCCACACGAGTGAGGCAACTGCTGTGCCCGCAGCACAGGCTCAGTGCTGTGCAACCACAGCTTTGGGCTTGTGCTGGTGATAGCAGAGATCTTCCTGCAACACAGGAAACATGCCTGTGGTTTCTTCCTCAAGCAAACAAGAAGCAAATGATGAGTTCAGGGTTCTTTTGGAGAAATTGTTTTTTATCTCCACCTAAGCAGCTGTCTTGCTTCTAGGTCTTTTTCACTCTCTCCTGTATCTTGCCCCTCTGAGCAGTGAGCTGCAAAGCACAGACAAGGGTGCGTAGTGTGTGCAAGGAGCCTGTTGGTGGTGAGATGAATTAACTGAACACATTTTTTTCAAGTTTTAAACTCTTTCTGTTAGAAATGAGTTTCCTGTGCTTGTATTTCACTGTTTTCCAGATCTGCCTGTGTGTCTTCCCCTATTACTTTCATTTATTGAGTGTGCCCTGTCCCTCTGGGCCAGCCCAGCAGCAACAGAGCTTTTCCTTGCACAGGATCTCACAGCTCATAGGGAACCATGTCTTGGGAGGAGGGGAAAGGATAGTGGTGTGTGCATTTAGTGCTGTAGTGTATCTGCAGGTGAAGGAAACTAGACAGCATAGTGGACACCAGCAGATGATACTCTTTGACTGTATGGCAGGTACAAGTAGCCTCTATGATGACCTTATCACTAAAAGAGTGAACTATGAGAAAAGAACAGAATCAACTTGGATTTGCTCTCCTTTTAAAGGTAGTTGCCTCAATGTCCCCCCTGCTAAAGATGTGCAAGATGCTCACCTGCACCTGAGCAGCCTTTGCCATCTTCAGACAACCCTTGCCCGCTCGGGTCTTTGGACTCACACTGGGTCTCAGATGTCCTCTCTCACTGGCCTTTAGTGTTTGGAGCATCTTCAGGCCCATCCAGAAACAAACCCAGAGCAGTTCACTTTGATGTGTAAAGTCTGAATTAATGAAATCACTGAATTAGTGTTTTGTGCCTCTTGGGGAAGAGAGCAAGGGGAATGTGTTGGCCTATATTTAATCAGAGGAAAAATCTTGTTTAGTTGAATGCACAGAGGAAAGATTTCTCAGACTGTAAGGTCTCTATTGATCAAGTGCAGGATCTCTGGACCTGCCCCATTCTCTGTGTGGCAGCTTTTTACTGGTTTCTATTGACCAGAAAAAGAGCAAAATTAAGATTTCTTTTCTTTCCTTAAATGTTGAAACGGGGTTTTGACACACAAGCATCTCCTCTAGCTGTCCATGGCTGTGTGCAGTAGGAGAGCAGACACTCTTCACTTTTGAGGTGTATGTGAAATTTAATTCCTTTAGAGTTGTGAAGCACTTGGATGCTGTAGCGATTAATGCTGTAGAGGAGGCAAGGCCATGGGGACCATGGGACCCTGGAGTTAGATCAGGCTTTGACTGAGGCAAGTTGAGCTGCGTGCTGAGACCCCTAGCTCTGTGGTTTCATCAGCACGTGGGAAGGCTTTCTGTTTGGTTATCACCATTAAACCACTGAAGAGAAAGAAGAGACTCTCAGTTAAAAATAGTAGATAGCCTATAATTAAAAATGTGTGCCTTCACATTTTTGCACTCAGAGATTGAATTAAGGTAATAAAACTGCTCTTAGACATGCACTTCATGAGGCTTTCATCATACAGTTTATGGTTTTAATATTCCTGCACTCAGCTCTGTTTTCCTATGTGTTTTTTATGTGCAATTTGTCTGCAGTGGGTAGGGATGAGGTACAGACAGTGACAGTATTTGCATGTGGCTTTCTGAGCACAGAGAAGCAGGAGCTGGCAGCCCCAAAGCTGCTTGGGGCCAGCCTGTGTGCCAGCAGATCAGGCTCCCTCTGTCTTGGCATGGTGGTGCTTTGCTAAATTATGATCTGGGCCCACTCTACACAGGACATGTTTTTCCAGCAAGTTGAGCATATCAGTTGTTCAGCTGAATCTCAGCTGGACTCTCTTCACTTCACTGGAGAGGGCAGAGCACTTTACTGTCCTAATTAATCATTAATTAGAGGTGCAAGGTCTTGACATGTGTTGCAGGAGCTGCTCAGTATCCTGCAGGATTATCACCAAATTTATTTGTTCAACTCTAGCATCAAGTGAACTGCAAATGGGGAGGGAATAGGAAGGTTTAATATATTTTTTCTTAATTTCTTATGCCCTCCCCATGCAGAACAGCTTTGAGAGAGAACACTGTTCTGCAGTAACATTGATTATTTTTCTGTGGTGCTGTCTCACAGGAAAAAAAAAAAAAAGTAAAGTGTTACTGCAGTTCCTGCTCTTTGTTTTGGCAGGGTTATTTTGCAGATTATTCTTCCCTGTGGAAGATGTGCTTGGGAGCTGATCCTGAATCAAAGGTAAAGGGACAGGCAGACAGAACTGAGAGGGACAAAGCAGTAAGTTGTTTTGTGCATCTGTATCATTTAAGGATATGGTTTAATGGCCATGGTGGTGTTTTCTCAATGGTTGGACTTGATGATCCTGAAAGTCCTTTCCAATCAAAACAGTTCTGTGATGATTTCCTAGATCCTACCTGGTCCCTTGTACTAGCTTGCTTTATTTGGGTAGAAACCCATTGAGATTATCATCTCAGTGACTTGTCCCAGTCTCTTGGGTTTAAAAAACAATACTATGGTCTCCAAACCATCTCAGCAATGACACTCTGGCTGTTCTCTTTTGTTGCTTGCAATCTGTTATGCTGCTGCAGGATGCTACAAATGGTTTCTTTGCTTTTTTTCTACACAGCTCCTGTAAATCTTTCCTCTCCAGCTCAGGATGTGACTTACGGCTAGTCAGAGGGTTGGTAAAAATCACTTGCAAGGGAAACACCAATTTGCTGGTCCAATAGTCAGTAAGTTGTTTGTTTACAAGGGCTGGGAGAAACATTCCTGGATATCACAGCTCCGCGCCTCTTACAGTAGTCCCCATTGCTAGTGGCGTAGCAACAGTGTTTGTGTACTGCTCTGCTCTGGCACGGGATGGCAGATGGAGTGCCTGCAAAGGGCTGGGCTAGCAAAAGGAGGAGCACCCTGTGTGCTGACCCTCTCTAGAGTCACTTTGAAATCAGTACAGGCATTGGTGCATGGCTCTTGCATGGCTCAGCTTGGTGGCAGCCCTAAAGAGGGCAATAGTCCACAGAACTGGAAAACTTGCACAGGAGTGAGCACAGCATCACAGAAACATTCAGGTTGGAAAAGCTCCTCAGAATCACCAAGTCTAACCAATATCCCTACTGTACAAGGTGCACCCTAAACCATATCCCCAAGCACCACATCCAAATGACCTTTAAACACATCCAGGGTCGGTGACTCAACCACGTCCCTGAGCAGCTCATTCCAGTGCCTGATGTCTCCTAATGTTTTCCCATGTGCAGTCCCAGCCAGGCTTTGGACTTTGCCATACAGTAGTTTGAGGGGAGATGTTTGCAAGAAATTTTGGGTTTTGCAGTGATAAAACCTTTAGAAGAGCAGGAGCCTGAGTCTGACTATGCTGATGTAGGTCTGGATTTAGCTGTGTTGAAGGGCATGAAGTTAGTCTAGATTGACATCAGCATAAAAGGAGGGCAGAATTAGGCTTACAGTATCTGAAAAATGTCTTAGGTTCATCAAAGGACTTAAGTGTGGCTGAATTCCTCCTAACGCACATATGTTAGCATTTTGCTGACAGAGGACATTTATTTTTGTTCAGAAATATCAGAAAGGCCTAAAAGGAACCTTTTGAAATGCCTTACTTCTGACTAAAAGCATAATTGGCTCCAAATTTGGGGGGCAAATACAAGAAAATATGTTTTAGGCTGAAAATTTCTTGTGTGCTAAATAGTATGTTTAACTGCAGAAAGCAACTCCTAATGAAAATATTGGTAGCAACGTTGTCATTGCAACTGACACAGAGTGGTGTAATTATCAGTTTTGATAATGAAAGCACATACCATTATTTTGAGCCCAGAAAGCTATGGATGTGCTTTTTATGCATTTAAACCTATTTCTGTATGATTTTATAATCATGACATCACAATCTCGAGATAATGCAAGTGCTTGCTTGCCCTTCGTGCATCAAAATACCCCAGAGATGCAATTATCTCATGGCTACTGTGTTTCTGACAAGCCTTATTGCTTAAATATTGCAAGGCCTGAACACTGATCTGTACAGAAACCATTAAATATTCATTTGCTGATACATGTATTTATAAAAATCCCATTCTCTATCGAGTTGAGCGGTGGTTTTCAGGTCACCCAATTCAGTAGCTGTGGAGATATCTGAGGACTCAGGGATTCTTGCTGATTTGAAGTTCTGTAGTTTTCTTTTTCTTGGGCAAAATAAATGCAGTAACTACTTTGCCAGGAAACAGGATTACATTTCTTCCGTGGTTTGTTCTGCTAATGGTCCCTGTGCGTGAGCTGCCCCAGCCTAATTTGTATACATCCATACAAATCCACAGCACTTTGTGCAGAGCTGCAGCTCCTCTCATCATCTGCAAGGTGCAGACTGACCTTCCACCCTCCTGCTGCCTCGTAGTTCGTAGTGGGGAGACAAACAGCCTTGGCTGGACTGCAGGAGGAGGCGGTGTGAGCCTTCCATTTAATCTCTTTTGTCTCCCTGAGCTCGGTAAACAAAACTTCATCTTTTTGAATCATTACAAGGTGCTTGTCTTTTCCAGAAGGTTGAACAAATCTTTCAGTCCCCCATAAAAAGTGTCATTTATTTGTGTTGAAGCAGCGTGGACCTGCCTAGTCTTTTCTGATCAAAGCAACCCCTCCTGTTGAATTTGGTTTTGGCCAGCTGGTGTTTGGGAGGCCTCAGATTCAGAAATAAAAATTACCATTACTAGCAGCAAATGCTAGGAGGTGTCTCAGCCTTAAAAGAAGCAAACTTGCTTGGTCCTGGGCTGTATCAGCTCAGAATTGTCATCTATATTTCAGAGGGTAGGTATTGGGCTATGTATAGGCCCTGTTTGTGTGAACATGTGGTGTCCATATTGTATATGTATCAATGCAGAGCATGCCCCAGGGTGTTTTGGAAGCACCTGCATTGGTTTCTCTGGTTGCTGGCAGTGCCAGGCTTGCTGCTTTTGAGCTGCTCAGGATAAGGAAGGAGCTGGCAATTTGCCTGAGTTTTGCTTTAAGTTTCACCAGCAAGAACAGTGTATTAGTGTCACCTCTGATACCAGTAAGTGACCTAGGAAAACCAGATTGAGGGAGCCAGGGGCTCTCCCCATAGCGGTAAAGAAATGGGCAATGAAGCTACAAGAGGTGCATGTGTGCCCAGCTACCTCTCTGTTGGTGTGTCCCACTGAAGTGATAGATAAACCCTGGGGGCTGTGTGTTCCTCAATGACAAATTAAATCTTCCCCTCCTACTTGCCTGAAACCTAACTTTTGGTGTTTTGGACAAGCTGAGCAGTTGTGCTGCTGCTGCTGCTTCTTAAAGTGGCCACAGGCATTAAGGAGTGCTTTACTTGAGTGTGCCAGATACTTGGAGGGCAAAGGAATCAGTTCCAACACACTGCATTTTTAAAGAAAAAAATCCCAAACCAACACAAATGTATTAAAAAGTGCAGTGACTCCTGGGTGGGCAGCCTAGCAGGCTTGATGCCTTCCCTCTTGCAATAATAATCCATACTAGGAGTGTCAGATGAAGAGGGGAGTTTCTCCACATAGCCTAACTGCTTCTTGCCTGGAGCTTTGTCTCCTCTACAGGTGCAGGAGGAACTTCTGAGCTGAGAAGAGCCTTCTGTGCTATGCTGACTGGGGGTAGAGGGCAGGGAAAAGGTAAGACCTGCATTTGCAGGTGTGCTGTGGCTCCATGCTGGGCTAGTCCTGCTGCAGTGACTGAGACCTGTGTGGATTTGTATCACAGAATTAAACAGATTGGAAAAGACCTTTGAGATCATCGAGTCCAACCTATCACTCAACACTTTCTAATCGACTAAACCATGGCACCAAGTGCCCCATCAGTCTCATCTTAAGCACCTTCAGGGACAATGACTCCACCCCCTCCCTGGGCAGCCCATTCCAATGTCAATCACTGTCTCTGTGAAGAACTTCCTCCTAACATCCAGCTAAAATCTGCCCTGGTGCAGCTTGAGCTTGTAGCACTGCAGCTTGTAGCACCAGTCTGCAGTGACGCTTTTGGAATTTGATTTATTTCTATCTTGCAAAGCCTGATTGGCATCCTGCTCTTATATTGCTTTAACATTTTTTGTTAATTAATTATTGGAAAAAAGAAAAAGAGAGAAAAAAAGGGTCATCTCTTGCATGGGTTTTGTCTGTTCAGCCCTGAGGAAACCTTTCTGTTAACACTTCCCCTCAGCTATTTATCATAGAATCATAGAATGGTAAGGTCGGAAGGGACCTCAAAGACCATCTAGTTCCAACCCCCTGCCATAGGCAGCTGTTAGTTAAAGGAGAGTATCACTTTTGTGCTTCATGTACTTCAAAGGAAGTTAAATAACTCCTTTACTCCTTTTAGTTTGTCTTGGATGCTTCACCCCTAAGAAAATGTGCAGCCAAGTGGAATTAGGGAAGGGCTATACAGCAAACAGCTTCTCCGTGAAATGCATTTGTTTTTAATTGCCTCATTAATTCAGGTTGTGATGGATTGTATGACCTTACCCAATGCAATCTGACATAATGGGATGCTGTCAGAAGTTCTGGGATTGCAGAGTGATATTCACTTGACTGGGCTTTTCTTGCTTGTGTTTCTAGCCATGTCGATCACGCGCAGCGGTTATGTGCATTAGGGACGCCTTGGCACGAGAAAAGGCAAGGTCATTAATGCTTTTTGTCATGATTACTTGATGGGCTTGTTGTTCCACCAGGAATTAATGCCTTGCTGGTAGCACAGGAAGGAGGCGTGGGGCTGTCATGCTGTCGTGCTACAGGGTGGGCGTTAGGCTCACACATTCCTGATGGTGCCTTCCAGGACGCACTCCATCAGCTGTTATCAGGGATTGCAGCTGGTAGCAGCACAACCGTTCCTTGCAACCCACAGATTAATTTTCAGCAGAGGATAGCTGAGATATTTAAAATTCTTTAAGTGGTGTTTAATAAACATGCTTTGAGTAGGCCCCTGCATGCTGCACATGTGTTTCAGAGAACGGTATAGCAAATGGAGGTGGTGTGTGCAAGATAAGGCAAGCTTGCTTGGCAGCTGGAGCTGGCTTTGCTACTCTAGCCATTAGGAAATGAGAGGGCTACTGTTCCCTGGATTGTGTTGCTGGCTTGTATAATTGGAGACAGAACAGGGGGGAATGGCCTCAAGCTGAGACTGGGTAGGTTTTGATTGGACATTAGGAAAAACTTTTTAAGAGAGAGTGGTCAGGCACTGGAATGAGCTGCTCAGGGAGGTGGTGGAGTCACTGACCCTGGATGTGTTTAAGGATTGTTTGGGTGTGGTGCTTAGGGGTATGTTTTAAGGTGAATCTTACTGAGTTGGGTTCTGGGTTGGACTTGGTGATCCTGAGGGGCTTTTCCAACCTGGATGTTTCTGTGATTCTGTAACAGAGATGTACAATAATATCATCCTCTTTCTGTGGTAGATGAGTTTTGTAGGTCTCAAACGGTTTGAACAAGACTACTCAGGAGGCCTCAAACAGACTCTCCATAAAAGGTGGAGTAAACCCCCTACGTCCTCACGTAAAACATTATGCTGCATTTGTTTTCCAAACCCTGTAAAAAAAAGAAAAGAGTAATTTTGAATATAACTCCTCTTGCCTTTTCTTCCTGAGGATCTCTCATTTGTTACATTATTTTTTTGATTCAACCCCAACTTATGAATATTTATTTGTCCCTCTCTGCACCCCATCTTTTTCCAGAATAATTTTCAGTGGGCGAAGTTTTGGAAACAGTGTTTCTTTGTATGGGTCTGGCTCAGCCAGCACATCTTTCCTCAAACAAGAGGATGCTGGTGTTTTCTACATCATAGATAGATGTACATATTGAATAACATACATATTGACTAACCAAGAGCTGGACCATTGATTTGGATGAAGTCCCACTACATGTAAGTGCTTTTGCAAACACTGATTCGGTTGGCAGGGTTTTGACAGCTGAATCAGCTAGAAACCTTGAAAGATATCATTTGGGGCTGTTTGTTGGTGATAATGGGGACCTGAAGGATATATGGGTAATGTCAATTTAACTGGAAACTATTTTCCAGTCTCTCACTTTTTTGAAAGAACTAATTGAAGGGGAGACCTCATTGATCTCTACAGCTACCCAAAAGAGACTTCACATGGAATATTGTGTTCAGTTTTGGGCTCCCCAGTTCAGGAGGGACAGGGATCTACTCCAAAGAGTCCAAGGAAGGGCGNTAAGGGTCACAGAGCACTGGAACAGGCTGCCCAGAGAGGTTGCGGAGTCTCCTTGTCTGGAGACTTTCCAGCCCTGTCTGGATGTGTTCCTTTGTGACCTGTGCTAGATTCTATGGTCCTGCTCTGGTGGGGTGGGGGTTGGACTTGATGATCTGTGGAGGTCCATTCCAAACCCCAACATCCTGTGATCCTGTGGTCAACTGCCACAGACTTTATTCTTTTTTTTCCCCCCCAAAGTTTAGAGCTTTCTCCTTTGTCAGGACAAGAGCATTCTTCAGAGTCTATTGAAATGGATGCAGCACTGTTTGTTCTTCTGCAGTGGGTCACTGCTGGAGATATTTGTGAAGGAAATAAGTCAGATTTAGGAGGCATTTGGAGATAAGGTTGTTTGCATTAAAGCTCACCGAGAAGGTGATTTTTCATAATCGTTTTTGAGCTTTGTGGGATGAAAATGAATTCTGAATCAGAATATATCTCAACTTCAAAATTTTCTCAGGAAGTGGAAGCTTTGTAGTATTTCTAAGGTACTGAACTGTGCTTTCAGGAGAGTAGATTGCTCTCTGGAATTTCCATGGGACTTCGGCTGAACTTGGTGTTATTTTTGCCAGCTTCATTCAAGCTCCTCAGTGGAAGATGGCACAATTTGCTGCTGTTCATGCTTGCAGCTCTGTGGATCCCAGTGCTTCCAGACCAGGAATGACCTTGCAAATGTCAGACAGGGCTGAGCACACTCTTTAGCCCCACAATTAGTTTGGTCACCATGGCCTGTGCTTGTAGTGGTAGTGAAAACACATCTGCATGTTGTTCTTGTTCAGTCTCCAGCATCCACTTGATCCAGATTCCCTGCACAACCTAATCCTGGAGATGACTGACTCCATCCCTCCTCTTCTAACTATTCCCTGTTGATATCACCCTAAGAGAGTCCCAAACCAGTTTGTTTCTGAGCATTGTCTATGCTGTGGCTACTATGGAGTTGGAAACCTTGGAGAAGAGCAGCAGAGCTCAAAAGCAGGATGGTTCCCATGGATGCCCCTGAAAATGGAGCTACTTCTACAAAATGTTCTCAGAACTCACCACTGCTTTATTCAATCAGAAACTTTTATTTCCTTTCTTTCTCTCTTTGCTTGTCCATTTCCTCATTCCCATTCCTACTCTTCTCTCTGCCTCTTACAGAGAAGTAGCTTCTGTCCTGAAGTTCTAGTATGAGGTGCTGGTACTGAGCTGCCAGCCCTTTGCTAGGAGCCAGAGCTGGCATGCTTTGGGAAAACGTAAGCCCATGAAACAACATGGAAATGGGAATGCTTCTTAGAGGGCACAGACGACGCCGTGGAACTAAAACCTAGTCCTGATAATATCCTAGGATTTTGCTGTAATGAAGTTCTTTAGCAAGATCAGTTGCTTGTTTGGAGCTGCTGTGCTGTGAGATATATAGATATATATAGATATATATATATTTATTTTTTTTTAAAAACAGTAAGAGCTTCAACTTCACCTGGGTTTATCTGTAGTGATTACAGGACTGAACCCAGGTATCTGGGGAGGATATGCTAAACTTCACTGCTGTTGGTGACAGGCATCAGTAATGCCTACCTCCACAAGCCTAGGGGCTTGAACATCTGCTGTTTGAACATCCTGCAAATTGCACCCACGAGGAGCTTAAGAGAGTGAAATAATCTGTCCTGAGAGTGTATGGTGTGGAAGTGTCCTTCCTTCCTTAACTGTCCTGCTGGTGCAGACTTCAACATGGAAGTGAGGTGGATTGACTGCAGAGAGCAATTGGAAATCACACCAAGGTTTTGGTTTGAACTGGAGAAAAAAGTGGACAATGAAAATTGGGTCCAGAAATGTCATTCCTTCTATTTCTTAACTATCCAAGATGACAGTGAGATCACTAATTTCTTTGTACCAGAATCACTGCTGTGTGTGGCTTTGCAGTGCCATCTTCTCAGACTATTTAATTCCCTTAGTACCCAACCAGGAGAGCTGAGCCTCTGAACAGCTGTAATAAGCCTGTGACTTCATTTCTGAATGGTGTTTCTTGAGAAAATTGAGAAGATTGTGGAGTTTAGGAGCAGTGAGCTGGCTGCTTCTCACTACGGTTGGCAGCTTCAGGAGTCAGGAAACACTGTGGTTAATAACTTCCACCCAAGATCTCCCTAAGAGAAGAGAGTAAAGACAGTGAGACACTTGGGAACAACCTTCCTCTTGGAACCCTCATCAGACCTGAGCTCTGGCCACAGAAATTCTTAATTTGAAGGAGAAAATGAAGCTGGTTTTCCTCCTAAATAAGCTTAGATACCTGTGTTGCTGCCTTGATCACTGTGTTGGCTGAGTGCTTTGAGGTCTTGAATGTATTTGTGTGCTTAGGGGCATCTTAATGGTGGAATGTGCTCTTTTTCCCTTTTTTTCTGCCTCAACCACCTAGGGCTGAGGCAGAAGTCCTGCTGATTGCAAGGGATCTGCTTGTCACCATGTGTCAGGGCCCGTCAGCTTGCACAGGTCCAGAATGAATGCTAGCCACTTCTTCTGTTGGTAAGCCATGGACTTCCCTACCATGAGAAGGTTATTCTGGGGGCAGTCGGCAGCTCTGAGGTCTCTCCATGATCTGGCCAGAGGTCCTTACAGCCCGAGACATCTGCTGTTTGCAGGAATTAGCCTCTGGCCTCCATTTCTTGCTTTAAAGTAAGGCAGCAAGAGCTATTTCAACTTGATTTGCTGGGGAGTGGGCTTTGAGAGGCTGATTATTCACAGTCATGCCTGACACGAGTGGAGATAGCTGAAGAGGAACAAACCCTACCCTTTCTGATTAGTAAAGTAATAACAACATTTGTCAGTGTGAATTCCCTGGGAGGCAGTGAGCTCAGAGCCTGTGCATGAGGTCCTGTTGTAGTCTGTTTGCCTGCAGAACAGATACAGTTTGGGAGGTGGGAGAGCAAACTCTGCCCACCTCATCCATCTGCAATATGATGCTTTGTCAATACATCTTTGGTCTGCCACAGATTACATCCCTTCCTAGTTCTTAGGAGCAACTGAATCCTTCCACCTTCACCTGAGCTGCTCACCAAAACACACTGTTTGTCTGAAGGGCCACATTTCACCAGGAATTGGACAGTGTCCCACATCTCATAGTCAGATTCCCTGGTGGGTAATGCCTCTTCTGCATGGCACTGGGGCTGGAATTGGACCAGTAGGGCACCTTCCAATTTCATTCTGCTGATGGTTCTCCAGCCATCCTGTCTAAAAAGCTGTGTGTGTAACCTGACTCTGCTGCTTCGTACTGAGTGATCTCTCTCAGTACTGTTTCTTTCTTTGCAGTGCTTCACTTAGGAGCCTCAGGAATTCAAACGAAAGGAGAATTTTGGACCCATGTGTTTGCATTCTTTTGCCTCCATGAAGAGGTGGAGATCGTCCTCCAATAAGAAACCACCATTACAGGCTCAGTCCCTTCAGACCTGGATGCTACTGTGCCACTTGTAACACTACTGAAAAACTCTACGTTTCTCTGAACTTACTTCCTTCTCCAGCTGTCTGCCACTTGGCATTTGGCACAGGATCAGGGTCATCACCTTTCCAGAGCAAAATTTCAGAGATGCTGTAGTGTGGGAGCACTGAGAAACAGTACCTGAAAGCATGAAGTTGTGGCATTGTGGAGCTGAGATTAAATGAGCAGTTTTGCAATGTTCAAACTTTCACAGAACAAACCCCAGAGTATTTCTCTAACAATTTAATGTTGCTCTCTTCACTTCCCCTTCCAGTGGAAAAGTGTCTACCTACATGTTCCTGTGCTTGGCTGCAACATACGTTCTGTGTCTCTGCTAGTGCCAGGGACACCTAGAGATGTGTCAGTCACCAAGCATCATCTTACCTTCCTTAGGAAGAAGTTCTTTACAAGTGAGGGTGGTGAAACACTGGCATAGGTTAGGTTAGATGAGGCCTTGCGCAACCTGTTCTAGTGGGAGGTGTCCCTGCCTATGGTGGGGAGTTGAAACGAGATGATCTTCGAGGTCCCTTCCAACCTAAACCATTCTATGAATCCTTTTCCAGGGCTGTGGCTTTCACCCTACCTAGCAAGGCTTGACAAAGACTCTTGCTGTTATGCTATTATGATTGCCCAGCAACATTCAGAGGTCAGAAGGACACAGCAAGTGCTGGAAGATCTTATGAACTACTACCAAACAAATGAAAGAAATGGAAGCAGTTGCAGGGAAGGGCAATATGCAAGTCAGATAAGTTCTTATTTGACTCAGGCATGTTTAATTTCCCATGATAAATGGCTGCTGTCTGTTCCCTGGTCTCAACATTATTATTGTTCCAGTGAAAACGCTGTGGCCAGTGTCAGGCATTGAAATGTATGTGGTTGGTACATTTTTTGTTATATCCACGACAGTTACAACCCTTTACCCATCCACAGATATTTTTGAAGAGATGTGGGTTTTCCTCCCCCAGAAAAGCAAAAAGACAAAGCTCCACCTGATGCTTTTACAATTAGGATGATTTTTAAAGCCATCCAAGCCCTTTCTTGGCAATTTTAATTCTGAGACCACATTGCCTTGAAATAAGCATCAGCTTATCTTGAATGGTTGGAGAAAGCTGTGTGAATCCTTAATTCTCTGCCAGGCCTGTGCTCTTCCATTGCCTGAAGATTTTTAAATCCCTAACTTTTGTTTCTGTAGCTGCAGTGGAGCTGGTAAGATGCCGTGCACAGGTGGCAAACCTCCAACATTATCCTCTTTCTCTGCTGCCTAGATTTCTTGTCATGTTTATTATTTAGTGATAAAGTCAAAAGCCCAAACCAATTTGCTTGAAATGATGCAGTACAAGACACCAGGTGGTTGTCTTCTCAAAAACTTCTCACAATCCTTGAATCGGCTGGAAAGTATCTAAGGGAATGGAGTTAAATGGCAGGACATCAGCAGAAACTTGCAGAGAGGATCAGTGCCACAGATTGGTGTTAAAAACAGCTGAAGACTTCATGACATGAAGCCTCACAGCAGTGCTGCACGGTGTGATTAATAACTGCAGCAGGCAAGGTGGTGTTTTGTGCTGTTTCCAGCCTCACAAAGCCTCACAGAAACTCAGACTTCTGCAACAAGCGAAATGTATTTGGGCAGAGAAGGAACAGGCAAGGGCTTACCAGTGAAATAGTACTTGGGGTAGTATGCATCTCTTGCTTTGGAGGCTTTGCTTAGTGTTACATGAGGACATGGTGTCTCTACACTGCAGCAGCCCTGTGTCTTGCATGTGATTATTGAGAACCATGCTGCAGCAGTCAGTGAAGCATGAGTCGTCCTCCCGCCTTTGGGAATTTACTTCCAAGCACTACCCTTGGAGGATGATGTCCTCAGTTTTGTCTGAGTGCTGCCTGCCAAAAACTAGACCAGAGGTCTGAGTATGCTCAAATCTGTCAGCTGTGACTTGAGTGGCCTGGCGTAGGCAGATAGAATTGATGCAGAAGCACAACCCTTTCTTAGGGTCCTCCTGCCAAACACCTACTTCTCTTTGGGTTTTGTGCCAAATGCACCAACGACTACGTTTGATAAAAATTAAGAGTAATGGCATCAGCAATCTTCCTCTTCAAAATCAGCTGGGGTGCTCCAATGCTGGGAAATACCCAATCATTCTGACTGGTGAGGGAGGAGTCTCTTCCATAGGAAGTGGGATGCTTCTGCTGTCAGGTGTGGGATTAAAGTCCAATAGAGAGCCATGAGGGTGACTGGGGGACTTGAGCATCTCCCCTACAAACAGAGACTGAGAAACCTGGGGCTGTTTAGTTTGGAGAAGAGAAGATTGAGAGGAGATCTCATCAATGTGTACAAATATCTGAGGGGTGGGGGTCAAGTGGCTGGGGCCAATCTCTTCTTGGTGGTCATCAGTAATAAGACAAGGAGCAACAGCTTCAAACTGGAACATAGAAGGCTTCACCTCAACATGAGGAGAAACTTCTTTACAGTGAGGGTGACAGAGCCCTGGAACAGGCTGCCCAGAGAGGTTGTGGAGTCTCCTTCTCTGGAAGCTTTCCAAACTTGCCTGGATGCATTCTTGTGTGAACTACCCTAGGGGATCCTGCCTTGTCAGGGAGGCTGGAGGTCCCTTCCAAATTCTAGGGTTCTGTGATTAAGCAGAAGGAGTGAAGGAGAGGAGGATTGCTGGACTACGGTGCCCAGGAGGCTGTGTTCAGTAATGCTAGGCAAGAGGTATCCGCCATGTGCTGCTGACTCACGTAATGCCCCTTGTGCTAATGCTGTTCCCTATCATTTAACACAAAAATAAAACTGCTAAATCGAGACCAATTGGAAACCTGCGTGGTTTGCTTTGGAAAAACAGTTAATAGTTGCTATGCTTTCACTCAAGGGCTGTGATTGGAAAAGGAAGGGGAAGTAAATAGTTTGGATTAACTTAGCTATATTAAACTATTATTATTGAACTTTCCCAAATTCTACCCAAATCTTGGCTCAAATCAAACAGCTTCAGATAATTTGTGAGAAACGGAAGGTGAAGCTAATTGGGAATAGGACATGAAAAGACTGTGATTATCTGAATGGAAACCAAAGTGTTTCAAGTACTGACAGTAGTCAGCACATGGCTCTGAAGGATATTTTAGCTCTTAAATCTTTAGTGCTTTGAAGCAATGATTTTGGCCTTCAAGTGAGTAGAGAGCAACTTGCTACCCTGACTACAGAATAAATTTTGAAAGCAGTGTGAGTACAATCTACAGGGCTAACAGCCAGGCTGGCCATAAAGCAGAAACCTTTTCAAAACAGGTTATTAAGAGATCTCATGAAAAAGTAGCCTACAAGGCCTCTATGGTTCATGGGGACTTGTGGCCTTTTATAGTGCCCATCCAGACCCTTATTTAAGAACATGGACACCAGCCTCTACAGGCATTTGAATACTAAGGCAGACAGAGACAGGGCATCAAAGACCTTATCCATGTATATGGTGGGTCACATGGTGCAGTGGTAGGTGTGAAAATGCAGAATGGGCTGAATACAAGTAGCATCTGCAGTCATAGTGGACATGGCACTTTGTATCTTTGGTTCCCAAGAGCTCCTCTCAGCAGAATGCTTTGTGTCGCTCTATACTATCTTGCTTTCCTGCTGCTCACTGTATTGCTGAGGCTCTCTAAAATATTAATTAAATGAGATGGGGATACCCCTCAGATGACCCCCTGTAGCACTGCTTGCTGAATTGAGAGTCTGGATTGCAGCACAGCCCCCAAACCCATGGATTTTTATAGGGGAAGTGGTAGTGGTGCCTCAGTACCACTCGGTAGCACCATTCAAGAACAACTCGAATTGGTTATGTCAGTTCTAACAAAAGATATTGAAGACCAATAAAGTGACTTTTAGATTGCTCTGGAAGTATGTCTCGTTATGTAGACATGACAGCAACATTAGTGCTAGCATTAACCATCAAAATAACATGGAATTGTACTCATAAATCTCATCGATTAGGAATATGTGAAGGATTACATCCATCCTTCAAAGGAAGAGAGGAAATGGAGTGAGTCTGGGGTAGGAGTTTGAGATGGAGGTAGGGGCAAGTTTGGGGAAGTATATCAGTGTGCTGGAGATTGTGCTCAGGGTGATTCTTTGCAAAGGGCAGCAGGGGGAGGGATAAAGTCTGCCCATGCCCTGGGTGCATAAAGTTGGGCTCTCCTTCATGTTAGCAGGAGTTATGGACCCCATCACTTTTGAGTCCTGCTGTGTGCATTGTGCTTCCCCCTTCCCTTTGGGACTGCTTCTGGCTTTGTCTAACCTGGGAACGACTGCAAAGGGTTTCTGTGCTGCGCGAGGCCTCAATGCCTGTGAAGAGCATGAAGACCACAAAGGGCAGAGACCAACAGACCATTGTGAACTGGAATGAGCATTTGCCAGGAACAGGCTCTGATTTGGGTACCGCTCATGGTCAAGAGTAAAGGTAAATGGACACATGTGTCCTGCCCTGGAGTGGAAACAGGGAGATCATTGCTCAGCAGAAGAGCTGTCTTTGCTCCTGGGTAGTCAAACCAGCTCTGATTTGCTGAGAAGAACTAGTGCAAATGACCTACTGCCCTGGAGAAATGTAGAAGAAGAAGAAGAGTTGCACCTCAGAGGGGTGCATGAGAATGACAGTTTCCTGGGATGGTGCAATTTGCACAGTGCTGCTTGTCTGGGGCTGTGTCTCATTAAATTCTGGGCCTTAATGAGCCGAGAAAATTGCATCTGCCAAAGCTTGCTGCTGGTGTCTGCTCTGTGGCAGTGCTGATGTGGTGCATCTGAGTTTGGGAGTTCAGGCCTGAAAGGGTGAACCAAGGCTGGCAGTGCCTGGTAGTATTGGGACATGCTCTGGTCTGTGCTGCCCTTCACATGAAGACAGTGGGCATGGGTTGCATCTTGCTGAGCAGTGAGAGTAATGACTCTATTTATAATGCCTTAAATGAAGTGCATGATAATTTAATTTGTACATCCATTAATATTCTCTACTGCAGGGTTTGTTCTTAATTATATCACTCTAAATGGGGTGTTAGGCATATTGATGGGCTCTTGGTCCTGCTGCAAGGCACAGCCATGTCCATCCCACACATAGCTGCTTAGGGAAGAACCTTTCTGCTCCATGAACCCCACTGCTCTGGTTGGATAGGACCCTTCCCAAACTGACAGTCATTGCCCCGAAGTCACCTTTCCTCCCTGAAATGACTGGGAGACAATCACAATGGATATTTCCTTGACATCAGTGTTGGAGATAGGATGATGTCAATTCTCTGCAGGACCCAAGGGCAGAGGGTTACTGTGGGACATAGAGCCCCAGGGACAGGAGCTACCTTAGCTGCTGTGGTAGTTTAAAGCTTATTGGACTATTCCAAGAGGAGAAATCAGGACTTTCCTGAAAGCTCAATGCAGAATCTAAATAAATTAGATCATTGGATGTGAAAGAATAATGATGATAAAGTCTATATCATTCACTGGTTTGCTAAGAGGGATAAAACAGCAATGTCTAAACAATTTCCTACTCTTTGTTCACTTTGACTTCTGCCTTCCACCTTCTCCACTGCTTCCATGTGCATGACTGAATACTAACCTTGACTGACCAGATAACGCCTGAGATCTTGCTGATTTTCTATCTGGGGAGAGAGAAGAAGGTGGAGTTGGCCCCTTCTGGACTTTCTTTGTCCAGTGGGGAAGATTGGATTTCTGCATTATTTCTGAACTGTATGTAATTATAAATACCTCTAAATAGATTGTGTATGTATGCTTGTAACTTTAGCTTTGCTGGAAATATAGCTTCAGCTTCCTTCTAAGCCATCAGAGCTGGTCTGGTTATTTGGGGGGTGTGGGGGGGTTTCTAAACTCAACACAACTGCCAAAGTTTTCCAAAGGAAGATCATCCTGCAAATAGGAACTGAGCATCAAAATACCTTTATAGTTTGGGCCAGAGTTGGTTTGACTGTTAGTGACATCATTATCTACCTCTGCTGTTGGTTCCCACGGGTATGAGGGGGTTAATAAGTGCCTATCTTCAGTCATGTTTCACGGTCTGGTTTACAGCTAAGAAGCCAGCAGTAAAGGTGTGTGTTTGTCATCTGCCTGCCTCCCAGGCAGCCTTTCCCAAGCACACAGGGTTATTTTTTACTTAGCCTCCTGACTTTAAAAACTGTCATTTACCAAACAAAATGATTCTTTCAAGGAGAGTGCTGCTCTTATCCTCTGTCCATGCCTTGGCTTGCAATGCCAGGGTGGCAGTAGTGGAAGAGACTCTGAGCTCTCCATCTTCGGAGATTACCCATATAGGGTTCTTGCATACTTCTCTGGTTTGGCTGTTGTCTTAGAGCAACCATGGCCCCAGATGGATGTGGCAGGTTGCACGTTGTTGTCTGTGACCCTTAAAAATAGGAGAGGGTCGTTTAAAAATATTTTGGGGCTCTAAATTGTTTGAAAAATTCAGAGTCTAAACTTCTGAAATAGGGAGAGGAGCTATTTGCAGGGATGTATTCAATGGCTGTGCTAAAAACATCTTGACTAACCACTTCACTTTGCAGTGTTTCACTGTCTGCAGGAAACTGGAGAAATTACTTGCCTCTTTCCAAAGATGTTGATGAGAAAGTGATTGCTGAAAGGTGCTGGATAAATGTGAGTAATTGCACAAGTCCAGGAGAGCCTTTCCTGCAGTCCGCAGTTATTTAGCATTTCTCACAGATGCAGACACTATTTGCTGTCTGCGTTAGCTATTTCTAATCTTTGAAATGAAGCCAAAATTCTTTAGGAGTCACCGCTTTTTCTGAGCTGATGCTGCCTCTTTTGCCCGAGGAGCATTTGAAATCTGCCAGAATGCATGTATTGTCGAAAACAGAAATTGAAAGCCCTATACAGGATCTGCTGCCCCTGTGAGTTATGAGCTTTCCCAAGTCATCAGCTCTGCTGATGAGCAAGCCTGCTCTTGTTGTCTGCAAGAGCCGTGGATGGACAGAGGCAAAAGAAATCCTTCTGTCTCCTTCCCCCGCTCCTGCCGCCACCCAAAACTCTCTCTTTGGGTGGAAAGAAGCTTTTGACACAGACACACGCATGCATACACACACAAACGCTTTCGTGCCTCCCGGTGACCTGCCTGCTTCTAGCTGTCCCTCCTTCCCAGGGAGCTGGAGCTGCTGAGACACACAAGTCAGGGAGATCCTGTCCCATCTCTACGGCTTTGAGACCAAATGAATAAAGTGAACAAGGTTTTGAAGATCCTTAAGAAGTCGTCGAGGAGGAGGAAGAGATGGAGAGAGGAGCTGAGGGTGGAGGAGGAAGGGGAGAGCCGAGAACTCTGTGACCCTGGTGGTCTGTGCCGCCTGCATCTCTGTACTGGTGGTAAGGAAATGGGAATGCTCCTGCTAGCCTGGAGATATCGTGCCTCTTTGATATCCCTTGCTTATGTGACAGGAGAGCTTCCTACAGCCAGACGCTGCTGTCGTGCTCTTCAAGGGCTAAACATGTTGGTGGGAGAAGTGATAAAGGCAGGGAACTGGGACTCCTGAGTCTTCGTGGTAAAAAACCTTCTCCTGCTTGCAAAGGTAGCATTTTGCATGTGTGGAGAAGGGACAACAGGGAGTCTTCTTTCTGGTGGGATGGTATTCCTAAAGGTGCAGGAAGAGCATGTAGCTCATTGAGATTTGTTTTTGTTTGATGTGTGTTGCTGTGTTTTGAGATACTTAAACTTGGATCTTTACTGTGTATATTTCTGCAACACCAAAGCAGTGGGAAATGGGCAAATTTAGGTTGCTGCATTTCTGAGGGGTGTTTTTGGCTTCAGAAGTGTTCTTTGTCCAATGTTGTTCTGGACCCGGGTTCATCATATCCATCCTTATCAGCCAAGCAAACTGTGCTGAGAGTGTAGTATTACTGAAAATTATTCTGGTTTTAGTCTATCTATAAAAAAAGCTAAATGACAAAAGCCCAGAATGTAAGAAAGGGTCACTTACAGTATTCATTTTCATGTGCTCAGCATGCTTGAAGTCTCCACTGATGGTTGTGACCCAGCAGAGAATGTGAAGGGCTGTATACTTGGCCATCAGGCTCAGCTTCCTTCATTCTGCATTGCCAGTGTCCAAGGGATATGAAGAGATTATGAAACTGCACTTAAGATGAAGCTATGCTCATGTCTAATGTAGGTCACTGTTTTTTCACTGTCACATTTGGTAGTTTGCAGTAGTGCTGTTGCAGCTTTTGAACATTCTGCAGACATGCTCTTATTTTTTCTCACCTACCTAATTCTGCTGAGCTGCTTTTCTGATCCTGTCTGGGAGTTTCTGATGGCTCCATTCTTAGAGGACCCTAGGTATAGGGATGGCTTCATTTATATTTCAAGACCTGGGGCACAGAAACTTTATTGTACTCACCCAGGTTTATACAGATGGGTGCCAGGCTCCATGTTGGCTTTTGATCTTGAGGCCCAGCACCCTGGTGACTACCCTGCTCTTGGTTTCAGCTTCTATGTGAGAAATGTGTTCTGCTACAAATCTGCATTGTGAAAGTGGTTCAGATCAAATGGGTGGGTGGTAGAAAGTCATTAACTACTAAGGTGAAGGTGGCATAAAATGCTCAGACCATTCCTTTCTGCTTCCATGTGTAGTGCCTCCTTTACACCACGGTAATCAGGAGATCACAGCCCCACGCATCTCCCTGTCTTTCTCCATGGCCTGGATCAGGCCTAAAGCCAGCCAGCCTAGAGGGCATTTAAATAGGCTGCCTGTAAGAGCAGTGGGATTGAAACATCAACAGATTCTCCAGCGATGTGTTTCTTGGGTCACTCTGAGGTGTCCCTGCTTCTTTCAGGGGTAAGCTGTGGTGAGAACAGGATATCCTTCCTAACTGGATATTCTCTGCTTGTAGGAATTGATTTGATTTCATTTATACCTTATTCACTCACTCATTTTGCTTCCAGTTGCCCAGATTTTCTCCTGTCACACCACCTCAGGTAGGTCAAGAGTCTGAGATATCTTTTTGTCACCATTTTTCCAGTGAAATACGTTCAAGTATCTTTGTTTAAATTCATCATTATATTTCTTACATCATCTTTAGTTAGAAATTGATTAACAGGTAAGAAAGGAAACTGAAAGCAGACAGCATTCAGGTAATCAGAAAACAAGAAGGCAGTGGAGAATGTTAGCTAGCCTTGAACTGACAGTTATTACTTTTGGTAACCCTGTGTGTATTTTATTTTATCTTTTTCATAGGCAGTTGTCAGCTGAGAAAGTTCGCACTCTGCCCTGATCTTTCCTGCTGTCTGGGAATATGATCCCATCAGGACTGAGTTTTGCATTCAACCCACATCCCAACCATCTGCCAAGCTTTTGCACGTTGACTTGAGAGACTGAGTGTTTTGTTTCTTTTTAATTTGTTTGGTTATTCTTTTTACCATAAAATTGACAGATATCTTTTGAAGCTGTAGCTGTTGCCCACCTGGATGAGCAATAACTGTTAGATGGCCTGATCCCCTCTCAGCCGGACAGTAGTAGACCTTTCCCTCCAAGCAGCATGTCCTGGCTACATAGCAAGAAAAAGAGAGGAACTGGTGGTTCTCAACCCAAGCTAGATATCTCAAACCTCTGTGATGAATGTTCTGGAGAGCCTGTTCCCTTCTGTTGACTGTAAGTGAAGTGTGAGTGACAGGCTGAAGTGAAGATGTCTCTTGTGTGTTGACTTCTATGCGGCTTGTAGGGGGTTTTGGGACATGAATGGGTGACGGTCTAAGAAAGTTTTGGCTTTACTGCCTGAATATGCTTTAGGTGAAGGGTCACTCTTCCACAGTTTCTCCGCTACTCTGTAAGTGACACTTTGTTAGCCTGAGGCTTTGTGGAAAGCTGAACTGGTGGCTTTTCTTCTGAAATGCAAGATAGGTAGTGGGTTAATGCCCCTTCTGCCATCCAGACAACAGTGATAGAGATGGATTGCCAGAAAAAAAAAGCATTCGTTAAAGCAAATGAGGAGAAAAATAGTGCATTCTTGCAGTCAGGTTCTCTGCTGGCAGTTATTCCAACCAGTTATGTCTCCACAATAAAATGTAAATGAATGCAATCATTTATTTTGCAGCCTGGAGGCCTGGTGGTATGAAAAGATAAGAGAGCATTTCTCATTGTTTATGTGGTGGAGGTGGCTCTTCTGCGTCTACTACTGTCTCTCTGATACCTTGGCAGCATCTAAATGTTGCCTTTATTATTAAAAACACATAAATGGGAGTCTAATATCTTAAACAGATTAGCATGGTGTTTACAGAAGCGCCAGCCAGCCCCCCACTCCCCCCAGGCTCTCTGCATTCCTGCGCCTTCTTCAGGAGCAGTGCACAAAAAGCAGAGATGCTTGCAGCTGGCCAAGGATTGCAAAAAAGCGGTTTGTGCAAAGACAGAAGGCAAGGAGCCAGCAGCCTGTAATGTGTGCAATTGTCACTGGTTGAGAGGTCAAGCAGGAGGGATTGGGAACTGCTGGCAAGCTGCTCCTCCAGAGGCTGGAAAAGGGGAACAAAGGAAAGGTGGAGAACAATAGGACAGGACGATGGCATTGGGATAATCTCTGATGGCATTTAGCAGCGTTTAATTGGCCTGTCAGTTTTGTACATCTCATGCATTTTCATAAGCATTCCTCTTTGCCTCTGGTTTTATCATCTTGTAGCTCCTTGGATTTCCCTGCGGACAGTCTCTCTGGGGTTCTTTGTTTTGTTCCCTCCCAGCCCGTTCCGAAGCAGTGCTGAGTTGTCTGGCTTTGTGGTGTGTAAGCAGAAAGGCAGATTCAGCAAAGGCTGGGTGAGAAGATCTCACGTTATCCTTAACGGAGGGAGAAAACTGGGATAGGAGAGAGGACTGGCATTGACCTGGAAGCGCACACCAGCAATCAGTGCTCTCTTTGCACTGGGCTAGGACTCTGTATATAAAACTACATGCACAGAAAGTGGAATGCTATGGGGGGATTAAAATAGATACAGAAGAATTTTATTTCCCCTTTACTCCCTCTGAAATCTAGGATACATTTATTCTTCTGATTTTCCACCTAGCATCGGCTACCTTACAAATACAGAGTCACTCAGCTGCTAGGATAAATAAAAACAAATGCATTCAAACAGCCTTTCAGATGCTGCTCAGCCTTTCAGATCATCTGTGTTAAACTCCTACCCTTCCACTGCTAAGCGATGCCAGACCTGGTTGCTTCATCCTCCCACAAGAAATCCCCCAGGCACATAATTAAAACCAAGCCATCCTTGTAAAGCCACTGGCTGAGCTCGCCAGAATTGTTCCTGAATTTCATGTGGCTTTGAAGTTCATGAGTGCTGGGCCTTGGAGGGATGTGAAGAGATGTGGCCCTGGCAGGCAAAGTAGATCACGAGCTGAGGTGATAGCTGATCGGCTCCTCTCAGAGCCAGCCTGTCCCACATCATCCTGAAAGTGAAGATAAACATCTTCAAATAGATATCTGACATGAGTGGGACCACAGCAACAAAAGAGTCCACAACTATCTGGCCAGGCTGTCCAAAGGGTATGGGTGCTCTAGGTGCCTTTAGATCTGATGAAACTTGGCAGCCTTTCAGGAATGTCTCATCATCAGGATTTGGGGGCTGGTACTCTGATCACGAGGGAAAGCTGGTGAGAAGCCATTGGTGTGTCCTAGACTCCAGGCAGTGAAAGGAGATGGGAAGAGCTGCAGGTAGATGGTGGAGGCCAGGGACAGGAGTGTCTCATTTGCTTTGAAAGAGGCACCTGTACCTCATGCTAGCAGAAGAGCCGCTGCCATAAGGCCCACTGCATTCCATCAGCAGGGTTGTTTTCACATGTTTTTTGTGTTTTCTGATGACAATTTGGTTTGTAGCAATTTATTGTCCTGCAGGTTTGTCTTCCCTGTTTGCATCCCATGGGTCTTGTTGTATAGCAGTAAATCACTGTGAAGCTGATAGTTTAGTTTCCAGCCATAAATTCAGAAACCAGGAAAAGAGATTTGTGTATTCCTCTGCCTCTGTTTCAAAAACTACCCTTCACTGTGCTCTGTGTACCCCTGGGTGTGAAGATGTTGTCTGGTAAAAGTGATGATAACTCAAATAGTGTCTTGAGGAACCTCTAAATAAATACTTGGGGGTTTATATGGGAATGAAGGATGTGAAGCGATTTGGACAAGGCTGTACATAAGGGAATGGGAGAGACGAGAAAGTGAAAAAGATCCTTTTGACAGAGCATTGGCACAGGTCTGGGTACACATGTGCTGCACTATCTGGTCTTGATCTTGCTCTGGGGATGGTGCTGGCGTGCTTCAAGCAACAGTCAAGCAGCTGAGGTTTAACCTGCTGCAGGTCCTGGGACAACTCCGAGACCTGGCACCGAGCATTCTGCTAATGGGAGCAGCATTGCTACTGGAAAGTGGAATCCTAAGAGTGGGAATTACTGTGCAGCTCTGAAGAAGTCAGGGTTAATAGTGCTGAAGCAGGGATGTGTGTAGATAAGAATCCTGAGAAAGGCAAGATTCTGGAGACCCTAATAATCCTCTTGCTGCCTGTGCCCTGTGGTGGTGTGTGTACTGTAAACGAAGCAGTTCCTAGCAGTTATGCTCATATCACAAGACATAAACTGGTCTGTTGAGCTAGAAAGAGTTGCCCTTTTCCAGCCTTTCAAAGTGATTTCCCTTGTGGTGATCAGCAGGAGAAATCTGTATTTCCTACATAAAGTCTGGTGCCCTTGTAAAGCCCCAGCACCTCCAATCTCCTTCTTTGCTATTGGGGTCATGGAGCTGCATTATTTATAGGCCCTCTTGGGCACCCAACTTGCACATTCTGCACTGGCTGCGGAACAGGGGGATTCTGGTGTATACTGGAAACTAAAAGGCACCTGAACCTCATGAAAGGTTATGGGATTTCTAACTTCAAGCAAAGACAGTTGTAAAGAGGAAGATTTTGATCAAACAGAACCAATCCATTGCAACCAAACACAAATTTTGCTGTCAAAATTTTCTGTTCCATCATTTTCAGCAATTAAACTCATCTTCGTTTGGACTGTTTGGTGCTAGAAACTAATTAGCTCTTTAGAATAAACACAAATGTTTTCATGTCTTTGCTGAAGGCTAATATTTGCAAAAAAGAAGAAGAAAAGTAGATGAGTTTCTTAAATCTGTAATCTTGCCCTGATAAATGTACTTCCTTACTGTAAAGCTCTCCATGATTTTCTGCATGCCTTTTCCTCACCTTTCACATAAAGCTAAGCACTAGAGAGTGGCTAAATCAAAGCTGCAGGTTTCAGCTTTCAGAGGACTGATCACTGTAGTGGTCAGATTCAATCCAGTCTTTCCATCTGGGGGTCACCTGTAATAACCTCCAAAGAAATGGGTAAGGGTGAAAATGTTGAATGGAGCAGACAGCCTTTTTCTTCAAGAACAAGTACGTGGATACTCATATGGTTAGAGATGGCATTTCATAAACAAGTTTTTAGTCAATTATAGGTGCAGTCATTTCTTGGAAGAGTGAGCATTGAGCCAACTCCATGAGGGTGCAGCTCTGGGTCTGATAACCATAGGGCCTGGCAAATCTGCACCTACTGTTAAATGAGGTATGAAAATCAAGCCTGGTGTAAATGGAAAAATGCTTAGGGTAGGAAAAATTAGTGATGAGTTTTCAGATGGACATATGCATTTAATTAGGACTGGAATCAATTCCCTACCATGCTGTTGGCTCCCAGTCCAATATGGGACAAGCCTCTGGTGAGCAGGTTTTCTGCCAGAGTAAACTGGTGTGGCTGTTTTGCAGACAAGAAGTCAATGCCAGATATATGCGGCAGTGGACGTGGTCATTAGATTTGATGGTGGACAAGGATAATTTAGCTTGATGGCCTCTAAAAAACACAGCCCCAAACCGTCATATATGTATTCCTAATAAATTGGACAACAGCAAAGCAAACCTTCTGGATGGTTTTGTGGAAGGCAGACATCTGGTTTTGATGTAAGGGGATCAGAACTTGATAATGTGCTCTTTCCCTAAGTGATTTGTTCTTTTGAGTGAAACACTTTTACTGCTGTTGTTTCAGAAAAGAAAGCTGTCTGTAACAGTTTACATCAAGAGATTCTGTATTCTCTTGTCTCCTCTCCTCAAGCCATACTCAGCGTTATGCAGGAACATTTGAATCACAGAATCCCCAAAACTTAGAGGTTGGAAGGGACCTCCAGAGATCATTGAGTCCAACCTGACAAGGCAGGATCCCCTAGGACAGTTCACACAGGAATGCATCCAGGCAGGTTTGGAAAGTCTCCAGGGAAGGAGACTCCACAACCTCTCTGGGCAACCTGTTCCAGGGCTCTGCCACCCTCACTGTAAAGAAGTTTCTCCTCATGTTGAGGTGAAATCTTCTGTGTTCCAGTTTGTAGCTGTTGCTCCTTGTCATATCATTGCAGACCACCAAAAAGAGATTGGCCCCAGCCACTTGACACTCACCCCCCAGATATTTGTACACATTGATGAGATCTCCTCTCAGTCTTCTCTTCTGCAGACTAAACAGGCCCAGGTTTCTCAGTCTCTCTTTGTAGGAAAGATGCTCAAGGTCCCAGATCATCTTTGTGGCTCTCTGCTGGACTCTTTCCAGCAGGTTCCTGTCTCTCCTCAACTGGGGAGCCCAAAATTGGACACAGTATTCCAGATGTGGTCTCACTAGGGCAGAGTAGAGGAGGAGAAGAGCGTCCCTACACCTGCTTGACAGACTCTTCTTGATACACCCCAGCATGCCATTGGCATTTGAAGAATGCAGGCAAAATGAGCCAGGAGATGAGGTCTATATAAGGAAGTGTATTGGTGCAGTGCTTAACAATGATACATTTCATTTTAGTGGGTCCTTGTATCACCTCCTGAACACTTTACTGTTGATTAATAATTGTGTAACTTAGAACTTTCGATCTTTTGATTGCAAAACAGATGTAGGTTTTCACTGGGTGCTATCAGTGACAGCAAGTTTGGTGTTTTAAAAGGTCCCTGTATTTCCTACCAGAAGCACCATGGATTCTGCATGAAGATTTTAATAACACATCTAAAGTGAGGCTGTGGATTTCAAAGCTAAACTGCACGTTACAGTGACTGCAGCTTTCCTATTGTAATTTTTGAGGCTGGGAGGACTGAAGGTGCTCTGTAAATAACAGTTAGAGTTGTGTATTATCTTGTAACTCTCCTTGCAGGAAGAACCTGCAGTTGGCACTTAAACTAGGGAACCAGAACCTGTTTAAAAGGGAAATGACTTTTGGTCTCCGGCGTACTAACTGTCTGGGGCTGTTACTAGCTAATTGCTTCATTAGCACAATGACATGTAAAACACAGTAAGAAGTCTGCTGGGAATGCATCCATGAAAGTTGGGGTGCTCCTGTCTAGGCTAGCATCTGCAGTCAGCATTTGCAAGAGGCTTTAGTTCCTCTAAGGAAATTGGCAGTCAGAGCGAGTGGCAACACAGCACATGGAGATAAGACTGTTTTAATTTCTTGCTTCAGGAGACTCAGCTGTCTCCTTGGAAAGACTGATGCCTTGTCCATGGATTTGCAGATTGAACAAACATACTGCACCATTTAATTATTAAAGAACAGCTTCAGCATTTCCTGGCAGAATAAACTATGGTCAGAGGCTGAAGCCCAGCAAGCGTTCCACCTGTTAGACCATGTGTCTTACCGTGGGCAATAGGCAGTGCCACTTTGGCCACTGATCATTGGGGTAACACAGCTCTCCTAAGCCCATTTCCAAATGTGTACAACATTTTCTTGCAGCTAAATAGCTGCTATTTTCTACAATTGCAGCAGCATTTCCAAGCAGGGACCTGGCTTCTCTCGCACTGCCTTGTGCAGAAATAGGAAAAAAAAGATGGGCTGGGCATCAAGCACCTGAGCTTTTGGTTTGCTGTGGATGCTGTTAAAACTGCAGCATCACCACTGAAATACTACTACCAGGAGGAATATAAGGATACTTCTACACATGAATTGTCAAGATGTTCCTGTCAGCTGTTGAAATAATTATAGTAGGAGATGCCTAAGTAATACTGATAGGGCTCAAGTTGGAAGCTCAAAAAAGACATGGATGTGAATGTTTAAATGAGTTGCTGCCTTAGCTTTGGGACATAATCCAAGTGCCATTAACAACTTGAATTGCAGAAAAGTGCCCATAAAATCCTACACTTTTAGTCTTCCTGGCAATCTGGTGTGTGAATTACAGAGAGGACAACCAGGGAGATGTCATCAGCACATAGCTTTCACCTCTAGCCTTTGCTGGTCTCTAAAACATCTTTGCATTCAAGCCTCAGTCTAATCAGATACACAAACTATTAGCATCTCAGTGCAGTCCCCATGACTATTACCTCTGAAACTGTGAGACTGTGGTGCTCACAGCTGGCTGCACTCACAGTCTCAGCAACTGCAATGGTGAGAATTGTCCATTTCTCCAAAGACTCTCTTGCTGATTTCTTGCAGCCGATGCTACAGGGGGCTGAGGGTCTGGGGAAGTTCTGATTCAGGGGAATAATTTCACACAGCTGAAAATGAGGGATGCCATTTCTCATGACATGGCCTTCTGTGAAGCTTGTGAGTTTGTAAAAAGTTGTTCAGAGAATGTGCCAGAGAAGTCATCTGTGGAAGCAAAACCAAGAAGGATTTTTCAAAATACTGTGGGTGAGGGTTAATGACTGAAGCCTGTTTGTCTACTTAGCTGAACGTGATTTCATGACAGGCTGTCACCTTCATAAATGACTGTCAGGGTAATTAAACCTAATAGTGCCACATCAAACTTTCCCCTCCTCCCTGATAGTTGCTCAGTTGGAAGCTGTGGAATTGCAGAAGGGAAACCTGTAACCATGCTAATTAGGACTAGGCAAGGTACTTGTAAAGCATAATTTAGACCATTTCCCTTTGGGAATTGCCTACTAATTGAGCATGGTTTCAATGAACCTATTCATTGTTCACACTGTCACTGGGATCATTTATTAAGGGTAATCAGTTAAAGCAGTACAGGTGTCAGTGTGGGCAAAGCATCTTCTGCCAAACCTTTGTAGCTGACAGTGCTAACAAATGAGGAGAAAGAAGTTCAACTTGGCTTTGCCAAGCTGTCAGTTTATCCCCTACCCTGAACTAACAGCATCTGTTAGCAGCATATTTGATTGAACGTGCACTGAGCAGCAGTGAACTCGGAGCTTGGGGAGGGGGTGAGCAACTTCTGACTACCCTGGTGCTGCTTTGCTTTACTCAGAGGATGCAGGTGTTTCATACATCAGGCAGGAAGAGCTTCATCACTAGCACACTGCATCCTGTGAGTCCATAGGATATCAGGGTTTTTTTATAGATCAGCTTAGCCTGAGTTTGGTTTGAGGCATTCAAGATATTGGATTTGTTGTTTCGCCATTGATCTGACTTGTTTATCCAAGGCAGACTTTTTGTCTCCAAATGCTTTGATGCCACATTTGGCTCATTATTTTCTTCTGTGACTCTCGCTGAGCTTGTAAACTCTTAAGGGAAGATCTATTGTCTGCTAGTGTAGATGTGGTGCTTAGAGAGGTGGTTTGGTGATAACCTAGCAGTGTTGGGTTAACAGTTGGACCTGATGATCTTAAAGGTCTCTTATAACCAAAACAATTTTACTGTTCTAATTGCAATGCCTTATCTTAATAAGCACTATGGGATGAATATATTTTTTGAGTGATACCTTCAGTCTGTCGTNGTCTGTATGTGTTCCTGTGTGACCTGTGCTAGATTCTATGGTCCTGCTCTGGCAGGGGAGTTGGACTCGATCTATGGAGGTCCCTTCAAACCCCTAACATCCTGTGATCCTATGACAATTACTCAGCCAAATCTGTTTACCAAGGGTGAGATTTTAACAAGGTGGTGTAGTAAGAAGGTAGAGCATTTCATAATTTTTGCTACTCATATCTGAAACTATTCCAATGAGAAGTTACTCATAAGCTGTAGTGAACTTTGTTTATTTTGTTCTCTTTTTAAATGAAAGGCATATACTCATTACCCAGTTCAACATAGTCTAATATGTAGCAAAGATAAAAGTCTGTTAGCCCAATATCTGCTAAATTTCTTTGTGCTTTTTGCAGACGACATGCAAATATGAAATGAAAAGAAGGAAAAAACCTGCCTTTCCATACAAAGCTGCAGTTTTCTCCCCAGAACCCATGTAATGCATCTGCCTTCTGACTGTACCTCTAGTCATAATGAACTGAAGCAGAATCACAGAATCACAAAATCTTAGAGGTTGGAAGGGACCTCCAGAGATCATGGAGTCCAACCCCCCTGCCAAGGCAGGATCCCCTAGGACAGTTCACACAGGAATGCATCCAGGCAGGTTTGGAAAGTCTCCAGGGAAGAAGACTCCACAATCTCTCTGGGCAGCCTGTTCCAGGGCTCTGCCACCCTCACTGTAAAGAAGTTTCTCCTCATGTTGAGGTGAAGCTTTCTCTGTTCCAGTTTGTAGCTGTTGCTCCTTGGCTTATCACTGCTGACCACCCAGGAGAGATTGGTCCCAGCCACTTGACATCCACTCCTCAGATATTTGTACACACTGATGAGATCTCCTCTGTGTCTTCTTTTCTGCAGGCTAAACAGCCCCAGGTTTCTCAGCCTCTCTTTGTAGGGAAGATGCTCAAGTCCCTCAATCATCCTTGTGGCTCTCTCCTGGACACTTTCTGGGACATCCTTGCCTCTCTTAGCAGGTCCCTGTATACATATAAAAAAAGGATGGAACATCCATTTAACTAGAGAAGAGAAGATGAAAATGATCTGAACAAATCCACCAAGGCAGCATCATCAGTATTTGCAGCATTAATGCATTCAGCCATAAGTGTACCTGTTAGTAAGGAAATGCTGCCTTTTAAAACACCCTTTAGTACAGTTTGTCATTTCCAGGGTATGCATTAGGCATGGGGGATTTTGCATTATTATTCCTGAGGAAGGAAACACTGTATGGCAAGTTCAAGCTAAAATTTTGTGTGAGCTCTGTTTTCAGTAGTTTCTACTCCTTTATTTTTTTTTCTGCTCCGTATTTTTAAATGTTTACGTTAACGGAAGACTGTTTTCTTCTTAACCATTTCTCCACACTTTGCTATTAACAGAAAAAGTGAAATCATTGCCAGAGAGATAAAGGTGGCAGCACATCTCTGTGTTCTGAACACTCTCTATTCATTAATCACACAGTGTTTTGCTTTATTTTTCTAAAATTTGCTCTATATCTGCTTTTATCAGCCTCTTGCATTATTTGCAATGGACTCTCTGGCTCGGCAGAACAGCTTCAAATACCAGACATGATAAATGGCAATAGATTTCCTGTTATACAAAGGAGTTTTCTTTATCCTCTTAGTTTAATTGCTGCATTTCTCACTTCTTCTATTGTGCACTCCTGGTGATCAGTGTCCCCACAGTCATTTCCTTAGCTGAAACGAGGAATAGATTTATATGCAGGAGAGTGAAAACACACTTGTTTCAGTATCAAAGAGGAACAGCTGTGCTTTATTTGCAGCTGGAATTTCCTCTGAGGTAAAAGAAATTGTCTTGGGACATCCAAGCAACTCCCCAGGAAAGAAGATCCCCGAGCCTTTCAGAGGAGGGTAAACTGGATCTCAATATTCAGGTGTATTTCTGAATTTGGGTTTTTCAGCCTGGAGAAGAGGAGACTTAGAGAGGACCTTATCTCTCTCCACAACTGCCTAAAAGGAAGCTGCAGTCAGGTGGGGGTCAGGCTCTATTCCCAGGCAACTTGCGACAGGGCAAGAGGGCATAGTCTGAAGTTGTGCCAGGGAAGGCTGAGGTTGAGTATTAGGAAGCACTTCCTCATGGAAAGGTCATCAGGTACTGCAATGGACCACCCAGGGAGGTGGTGGAGTTTTCATCCCTGGAGGTCTTTAAGAAAAGATTGGATGTGGCACTTGGTGGCATGGTTTAGTCAATGTGGTGGTGACAGGTTATAGGCTGGGCTTGATGATCTCAGAGCATGAAATGGCACAGTTACTCTAGACTTCATGGGCTGCATAGACTGCATAGGCTGGTACTTCAGTGTCATGAAACAGGCAAAATCTGGCACAAAATGATTGGGACAACTGGATCATTTCCTCTGCTACAGCTACAGTGAAAACTTTTGGAGATCTGTGTGATCAGCAAAGGTGAAAGAATTAAAAAACAACCGGGACAGAGCAAGCAGATCTTCATGAGGAGCTGGGATTGGATTTCTAGTTGTCTAAGAAATTGGACGTTTGGAGCTCTGTGTGATCCACTCAGCCCCCTTGGGCTTTTCTTCTAGCCATGGTAGAAGCAGCAGGAGGAGCCTTGTTGCCTGGCCCCATCCCTCAAACCATCGTCAGCCTCACAAGACTGTTTCTTAAGCAGTGCAAACGGGCTCAGGCTTTTCATCTTCTGAACAAATGCATACACTACATCTAAATTTATCTGCACTTAATATACGTGTACACACCTGTCACTGCTTTCAACTCCATATTTTAAAGAAGGCAAGATGGAATCAAGAAGATAATTTCTTGTGCTGTTATGTAAAGATTGATCTCTAAATCACTGAGGGTTGATTGAGTTTGGAGGGTCTATAATTGGAATTCTTTAATTTGAAATTCAGTGTTAGCTCCTCTGGGATTGTCGTTTGTGCTGTGCTGCTAAGGCTGACACGTGTCCAAAGCAGCTCTTTTTCAGCCCTTTCCTTGCTGGAAAGCTTTCTGGGTCAGTTCATGTTACGTTTTCCTTTTGGTTCCAAATTTACACCTTGGAGTTTAAATGTACCAAATTGTGTATGCGTCCTTCCAGCCTAAAAAGTGGGAGGAGAGTGACCTTGGTAAATAAGCGCAAAGTCTCAGTGACAAAGCACTGCTAGGATCAGGCATTGAGAGTGAATGATTCTGTGTCACATCTCTAAGGGGGCTCCTGAAAAGATGCACCGTGTTGCTGGCTGCAGCATTGGGTCTGTGGAAACAGTTCATGACCTCCTAAGCAGTCTGTGGGATCAACAGAAATGTTGGCTAAAGAAGACACTCAGAGATTTTATGCCGATGAACTCCCAAATGTCCATCTGTTGAAAGCCTTTAGCCCTCAAGTATTGATTTAGTACTGGGGCTTTCTTCTATAAATCTGGAGCTTCCCCATGGGTTCCTGGAAGGTGCCTTTGCATTTCTGTAGGACCATGGTAAGAAGCAACTGAGACCCACTTCTTACATATATCATGTGAATAGAGAGCGTGAAGAATATTTTGTTGCTTCAGCTGCGAAGAAGCACTGGGAGAGGCTCATCTCAGTAGAAAAAGTCAATCAAAGTGCTACTCCTGGTGTGATTTGGTCCTAAAAGTCAGATGTAAGGGAGGATTAATATATTGGTCAGACAGAGGCATCAGTAAGCATCCTTATTCCAGAAGAATGTGAAGATAAGCAAGGCTGGGCAAGGAATGCAGCAAGAGTAGACGTGTCATCGTGAACCCTTTCCAGCGTCTTCCCATCCAAAGAGAGTGGGAATATTCCATGGTTTTCTGTGGCATCCTTCCTGCTGTGATCCCTGCTGTGAGGAGCTGGAGAAGAGTAAGAAGGGTGGCAAAGGGTACAGATTTATGATCACCTAAGCAGTGATGCTGTGGATGGAGAAAAGTGCTTCCTGTTGCCACCGATGCTTCTCTGGTCCAGAGATGCAAGTAAGGCTCTGTTGATCAGAGGATGGTTTGTGGAACTAAGAGCACACAAACCACAGTCCTAATTTCTGTTGAGTATAGAGAAACTTGTACCTGTCTAAGCTTTTCAGATGACTGTTTTGAGGCACTACCAACCTCCACTGTTGTTGATGAGGATTCATACTGGGCTGACTTCTTTTGGGGACCCAGAATGGTCCTCTCAAGAGCGAGACATTTGTTTTTGCCTTCCCTTAAATCCCTTGTAATTCTACCCAAAACAAACTTGTGCTTTTCTGTTACTCAATAACCTGTGCTGAGAACCAGCAACATCCTGAGATGCTGCCTGGACTGCCCAGCTTCTTAAAATGTAAGCTCTCCAGCAGCTTTCAAGATGCTCCAAGGCTGCTCCATCCCCAGCCAAGATCTCCAGGATGAGCATCACCTCACTTCTGCAAGTAAGAGGTGGCACTTGGGGTACATCGTGTTGTTTGGGGTGCTGCTATTCAACCTGTGGCTTGTGTGTTTCTGGGATGGTGACTTCACCCTCAGACCTGCAGGATGTCGTTAATGGTTTCTGCAGAGGCAAAAAGTTCTGCTGCAGAAAAATGTTTTCAGCAGTGCTGCTGGGGCTGCTACCAGCACATAGTCTCATGGCACGTGTGCGGGTTGAGCTGGTTCTGTGAAATTGAGGGCTTTTATCTCCTTTGCTCCAGTAAGCTCCGGATTAGCTTTCTGGTGAAGCACAAGCATGCACCCATATGTGCTCAGGAATAATGTTACTTTGCAAATTAATATGTTAATGGTGTATCAGATTCCCAGCTCTTAACGGCAGGAGACTGGCAGTAGGTTTATAAACATCAGGGAGTGAATTTATTCATCTGGACAAGATAACAAAGCTAAACAGCCCCACAATGAAAGTATTGGAAAGAGTCTGTGAACCCTCTGGCTCTCTCTGCCATCCTCCCCCCCCAAATCCCTTCCCTCTTGCTCCCTCTGCCACTACATAAAGCACGACTCCATTTCACAGTAATCATAAATGAATTTCGAGCCAGCAGCCCCTCGCAGAGCCAGGCAGGGGTGCGGAGAGAGAGCGGCACTGAGCCATGTGAGCGGAGCGCTGCAGGCTGCGGTCGGGGAAGATGTTCGCTGTTTCTCTCAAGTGCCGGCTCGGGGTGGTGAGACGGAGGAGTAAAGGTACGGGGAGGGCAGAGCCGCTCGCTCCTGCCTGCGAGAGGGACTTGGAGGGGACTCACTTGAATGCTTACTCTTCCTTAGTGGGCAGAAGGAATAAAAGTGTGGTCTGTGCTCGATTGTCGCCCTCGATGTGCGTTGGTGGGAGAGAGTGAGATATTTTACTTTCTTGCATGTCTTTTATTTTACAAAGATTAGGTTCCCCCCCCCGCCGTTGACTCTGGATTTTTATTCTATCTATCTGCCATGGTTATTATTGCAGTAAAGTAGATTTAGGTGAGTCTCAGAGTCTCACAAGGTTTCCCTCCTCCCACGTGGCAGTTGTGTGCAGGGAGAGGCACTTGGGTGTTTGCCAGACTCCACCAGGCTGCTTGGGAATCCTGATGTCTGTCCCTCCCTGCCCTCTCTCCAGGAGAGGAGTGGGTTGAAAGGATCATAAACCTGGGAGAATAATGGAGAGAAAATAAAACTTTGAGAAGATCTGAGGAACAGAATATTTTAAGCATATTTCAGAGTGAGTTAATCTGAGACTGGACAAGTTTCCATTCTCACAATCCTGTAGCGATGCATGGGATGAGAAGTGAATTTTTTTGTGTTGGGCTGAGATCTGGGGTCCCTCACCTTTGGATTAGTTGTGTGAGTGTCAGATGGTCTCTGAACTTCTGTGATGGAGGTTGCTGCGGCTGCAGAGCTCACAGGGCACTCTGCAGTGCAGTGCTGAGTTCCATGGTTTGCCTTCATTTTTGAAAGGTGTGCATCTTATGGGACCTGGAGCCCTTGCTGGCTGCCAGGAGCTCCACTCTTGTGTTCAGCCCTTACTGCCAGCAGCACTCCTGCAACAGATCAAAGTCCTTTGGTGTAAAGGAAGACAACCTGAATTTTTATAGGGACCTCTAAAGGATAACAGCTTCGAGAGGCTCCCTATAACTTGGATATCATTGATTTAGGCTTCGCTGACTGCATAAACTCAGCCATTAGCCTCACTTAAAGGCAGTGACTCCCTAGCCGGTGCAGGGGTCTATGTGTTAACATACAGGAGCTCTGTAAAGACAGATACAAAACTTTGGCCTGATGCATATGTTTCTGAAGCAGACTAGACCCTCACTCTGGGGTGCAATTCCTGTGTGTGACTTGTGTAGTACTTAAAAAAGTATTTGCTCAGATCAAGACTTAAACTCTATGGGACAGACTTAAACACAGAGCAGAAGCTTTAGGACTGCTGCACTTGGCATTGATTACTGGGGTGCTAAGAGAGTGCATGGGATATGGTTGCTGTTCCTCTGCTGAGCACTGCAGGCAGTATCCCCACACAGAGGCATCAGCAGGACATTCTCTGTGCTCTGCTGCACCCAAGGGCATGTTCACCCTGGGGTTACCATGCTGCTCTGGCAGCCCCGGGGCTGGGCTGATTTCATATCTATGAATTTGTGTTTGGCATCGTTTCCTTTGACAGTTTATGATGATGCTTCTTTGTTTCTTCTCCTTGGTTTGGAGGCTTTGTGGGCTTCTGTCTGCACTGGAAGGAATTTCGTGGTCTTAGTCAAACAGGGTGGCACAGGCAGGGTTTCCATCTCCTAGAGTGACACCTGGAAGTACTTAAATCAAACATAGCCCTGGGGTCTATTTTAGTCAGGCGATGTCAAGAGAAGATTTGGTGCTCTGTTATATTTCCCAGTTCTTTTTTCCCTGGCAAGCTTTTTTTTTTTTTTTTCCCAGCAGCCTAAAGGAATTGCAGTCATGTTGCAACATGAAAGGTTTTTATTAGCAGTTTTCCAGGGAAGTTAAGAACAACTGGGAGACTAAATGCATCTGTGCCTGCATAACACTGAAAATGCAGCCTGATACTGTAACAGAGGTTAAAAAAAAGTTATCCTTGTACTATGCAATAAAGTTTCAGTGGCTTTGGTTGAAATATATAGAACTGACTTAAATCACCTGCATGTCTTAGTGACAGATTTAAATGAGAGAATTGCTAATCCAGTGCTAAACTGTACTGCTTTGATCAAGGATTAAACTGAGCTGGAATTGGCTTTTGGGACTAGAGCTTTGAAATGAACAGCCAGAGAGAGATGTTGTTACTTGTCTTCTATATTTTGGATCAGTAGATGTTTAAAGTATATCCCCAAAAGACTGAGCAAAAAATAAATGATGCCTAGATACTGTTGCTACCAGAATGAGCCCATCGTGACTGGACAGCAAGCAAGGATGGGAGTTGATATGAGTAGCTAAGCGAGAAATGAACCCATCTGTAAATGCTCAAAAATGAACTAGCAATCTGTTGCATCCTAGGAGATGGTCAGGCCTGGGAAAAACATTTGTTATTTGGCACTAAAAATCCCCACCTTTTGTTTTGAAGAGAGAAAGGAAGACATAGTGAAGGGGTCTGCAGAGGGATGTGCAAGAGAGTGGCAGATACCTCAGCCCAGGGTACCTGTCTGTCCTCTGATCCAGGCGTTTATGTGACTCTTTGTCTCAAATGCATGTGTTCTGTCTGGCTCTGCAGCTGGATGCCTGCTAGGGGAGAGGCCTCTCTGGCTCAAAGCTGATTGTAATTTAATTTTAAGCTAATGTATTCAAATCTCAGTTATGGTGCCTACTGGTAGTTTTATGTAGTTTTAAGTTTAAGCATCCTCATGAAAAAAAGGATTGCTCTCTCTGCACTAATTGCTACTTTCTGCTTCATAACAGACCTCTTCCCACAGGCTGGCACTTCTTTGGCAACCTTTCCCCCAACTCTGCTTTCTGATGGATTTTCTTCTGCTTCCCTTAAACTCCAGATGCTCCTCCCCAGCTAATCGCCTCACTTCAGAGAGAAATTCTTGCTGTTGGTCCTCTCGCATTCACGCTTTCCTTCCTCTGCTCAGCCCTTGAGCTTTTCCTGGCATGGGGAACATTCACACTTAATCCGGCAGGCATTCACTCTTTTGGCTGGCTGGAAGCAGGCAGCACTTCCCTGCCTGCAGCTCAGCAGCTGCTTTTGGCCAGCACCAGCTCACACAGCTGTAGAGCTCCTCTTCAAAATCCCTTGATCCTCTGCAGAAGGGGCTGTTGAAAACCCCAAGGACAAACAGTTGCTTGTCCAATACAGTAATTAATCTTTTCTCAGTATTAGTGGGTTTCTCCACTGGAAAAGCTAAAAGCCATTAGCAAATGTTGTGACTGTAGTGTAGCAAATGTCTGAAGAGTGGTTGCCCCCACACCTGTGTTACTGCCATACATCCCACTTCTGCAGTTTCTATGCCTGATGTTCAGCTGACCTTGGACTGGATTCTGTAAAATAGTAGTTGGTGCTTTGCTTCCCTGCTACTCCCCAATTACTGCAGCAAATCATCTGTGTTTTATAAATAAGTAAACAGAAGTGGTGGTGATCCTAAATCATTAACAACAAACAGGTGTTGACCTGGAAAGATGCAAATGAGGCAATTTAAAGGTGCTCTCACTGTTTCTTCAGCCCACAGCCCAAGGAAGGGGGTGCTTTCCAGGACCTGGTGAGACTAGGAACTGCCTGAGCCAGTAACAACTCACACTGAAGGGCCTTGGACCCCCCTGCTCTGATAGAAGAAAAAAATCTTGGTTATTTGGTTTGAGATGCTAAAGCTTAAAACATTCTAATTCTTACCAGTGTGTGATGTGAATGAATTTAGAGCAACGAAAGTAAATTTTGCTGTTCCTTTATCAAAAACTGTCACTTGGAATGTGCCAGGCATCAAACTTTGTAAAAGAAAATGTATGTTCTGCTTTTTTTTCCTGAATCATATTTGCTATCTTTTTCCTTTTTATTTTTCTTTTTTTAACTTTTTTAAACTACATGCTTCCTTTTACTTTTTGTTGTTCTTCTCTTGTGTGTAAATGGGAACTGGGAAAAGAAGTAGGCAAGAGAAACCACCCTGAAAACCCCAGGAACAAGCTAGAAAAATGTGTTCAGAAAAACTGTCAAATAGTGTGAGACTTGCATTAAAATCATCAGTTTCAGCATAGCAACTTTTATACTGAGCTCTAGATTTTTCAGGGATAACTACGTGCATGTAGGCATCCTGACTTGTCCCTTAGAAATTGCTGCCTCCTGTTTGGTGTAGAAATACATTTGCTTTTATTTGCATGTTTTTCTTGTGAACAGTGTCATGGAAATTAGTGCCAGGAATTGGGAGCAGGCTTTTGTGCCACATGGCCTTGCTGGCTGTGCAGCAGTGTCACGCCATCAGCCATCCTGGCTTGTCTTTCATAGCAGAGAGCATTTCTGTGCCTGGATTTCTGTCACCAAAGGATTTGCTGGCTGCAGAAAGCCACAAATGTTTTGGGTCTCTTGCTGCCAAGGGGAAAAATAAAGAACAAAATAGGCAAGCAGGTAAACTGTTTCGGTCCTGTGGTATGCTGCCAGGTCCAGGGCACTACAGAGCGAAGTTTTAGAGTGAAATCTATTATTGGAGGAGGCAGCAGTTGTTACTATTGTATTGGCCACTCCAGGCCTGGGGGATCAGTAAAACCAAGCAGTTTTTATTTAGCAGGTGGGCAATCAACACACAGAGAAGCCAGACTTCTCCCAAAACTGCAGCTGATGTGTAAAGGTTGAGTCCATGGTCTCAGAAAGCCAAAGCTGAGTGCAATGCTAGAGCCTTTGCTTGGCCATCTTTTCTTCAGGATGCTCCTTGCTTCCTAGGATTTATCCTCACCCACATATTTCATAGTGGAAGACATCTCAGAGGCCGCTGCAGTGACTATTTATGGAGTTGCTCATTCTGTAGTGATGAAAGCCAGGTAATGGTGAACACAGGAAAGTTCCCTAAGCCCAAAGCATCAAGCTGGCAGTGGTTATGATTTCTCTTCTGTCAGTGTGGCTACACTTCAGCCCTTTCCGTATCTCATTAATAACTCACCATAAGTCATGTTTTATTTATGTCTCCTAATGAAGCCCATTTTTCAAACTGGTGCCATAGCATCCCAGGTGACTGTCACCTGCTCCAAGTGCTGTGAGGCTCCTTCAGCCCCAGCTCATCCCTCAACTTCCTCCAGGCTCCAGCAGCAGCAGATATTGGTCTCTTGTGGGGGTAAAGGAAAGAAATAAAGGCCTTTGCAGCCTAGAGGCAGGTGATAAATTCTTGCAGAGAAACCTATCTGCAAGACAGCCCAAGGTGCCCAAGGTGGCATTTACCATTTCTGCTGGATAGGTAGAGCATGGGCTGGTATCCTACCCAGATCCCAGATGTGTTCTTTGGATGCAACAGGAATGAAAGCCTACCCTGCCTTGTTGTGGCTATGTTAGATACAGTTGTGCTGGCATATGTGACAGGTATCGTATCCCTTCACTGCAATGCACAGTGAGTCCTGGGCTCTTTCTGGAGTGGTTTGGAAAATTTGGGCTGCTTTGTCCCTAACTGTAAACTACTGCAAAAAGAGGATGATTCCCTTGTGCTGCTTGTGCACACCTATGCAGCCTTTCTGGTGTGGGCTTTTTTTTGTGTGTGTTACTGATGCTAGAAGCAGAGCCTGGGAACCCTTCACCCAATACCTTCCACTTCTGTTATTGTAGTTAACAGTTTGTGTGTGCTGGGGCTTTTGAAGGGCATTTATCCTCTCTGGAACAAGCACTCCAGCTGTCCTAGTTCAGACTCTCAGAAAAAGCCCCGGATGGCAAGAGCAGGCACTGGGGCATGTCGGGGCTAATGCACGCTGGCAGCAGCACTTGAGAGGGCCCTGGGATGGGAATAGTGAGGGGATACTGAGGGTCGGCATTGGAGCAGCAGTGGCTGGACCATAGCAAACTGGAAAATTAGCTTTTGAGACTGACCTGATTCCTCTTTGTGTGGTGGGGACAGCATCTCCCAAACAGTGACTGGTTGGCTGAAGGTGCTTATTGGAAAACAGCTAAACAAACACAGCCCCCCCCAAACAAACACAGCCCCCCCCAAACAAACAAGCAACAACACAAAAAATTACTCAAGTTCCCTAAATATTTTCGTTGCCTAATCCCTTTCTATTTCACAGCCTCTTGGAGAGAGAAATAGATTTGCAGAAGCAGGTGGTGTGTTTCCAGCAGAGCTGTATGGAGTTGGTGGAGGGGTTTCTGTGCCTCTAACAAAGATCTTTCCCACCGTGTCCTGACGCCCAGCAATTACAAGAACTGGGAGGGAGATTTCTAAAGGCAGCTAGGAATTAGCACTTCCTTAATTCCAATAGAAGCTAGGAGCCTAGACAGACTTGGAAAGCAGTTCCTTGGTGCCTAAGACAACATCCCACTCACATATCCCCATTTTAAAATATATGCTCCCCCCCCCCCTTTACCCCAACCAAGAACCTTTTGGTTAAACTACTTTTCTCATAAACATATTTTTTCTCAGTCAACGTAAGTATCTTCCCTAGAAACAACTTTCATAATCAGAGAAAAGGCAGTTTCTGCTTTCCCCAGGGAATGCCTAGATAATGGATTTTTGTTTATATATATAAAAGCAGTTGTTGGGGTTTTGATGCTCTTTCTAGTATTCGTGAGCTGGGGGAGTGATCTGCACATGCTCTTGCTGTGACAAGTAAATAGAACAGAGGAGCAGCAAGGAGCAACCTACAACACTTCCATCTCTTTTGGCAGCAAAGAGGAAATTTGAAAGCAAGGTTTTTACAGCCACAAAAGGTAAAACACTTGCTTGTCTTACACAAGCAGACTGTGATTTAATGCTGAGCTAAAGATTGAAAGGAGGGCAGAAAGGACCTGACTTCTCCTGGGCACTGTTGTCGACTTCATACTCATCTTCATTTTACCCCCTTCGGATCTCTCATAACTCACCTCCAGGCACATCCTCCCTCTGTGCTTGGGCAATGGGTTTTTTATTGATTCTGGATTGCGTACTATTGGCAGCCTTGCATATTAAAGGCAGAATGTGAGGACAAGGAGTGGGTGGAGGCTGTGCTGATACCATTGAGACCATTTGCCATGGTTCCAGTTAATGGATGCCCTGTGAAGGGATGCAATGCACAGCAGTGGACAGCTTGGATGGTGGAATTAAATCTTTCAAAAGCACTTTTGAGGAGTAATGTTAATAGTGCTGACTGTAGCCTGGATGTAAATTTGCTTCTATGCTTCCCTTTTGCTGACTTCGAAATACGAACAGGGAATGGTGTGCGGGAAGTAATTTGCTGCTGTATTGCTGGGAGGGCTTGAAATGTGTTGATCCTCATTTTGATCAAGGCTCTTTTAAGTGAATGGGTTTGTTCATTGGATGGATGTAGAGCTTTCAGCATCATGTCTCTCCTGGCACAAGGGCATGCCATGGTGAGACATGGGCAGCCTCTGAGGCTGCGAGGTGCTGCTGATTTCTGTCTCCTTCTCGAAGCTCAACCAGCTGTTTTTGGAGAGTGAAGGAAAATTTCCTTGGCTCAGATGACATTTAATCTGCTTTATTGTAGAGAGGAAAATCAGGCCTTGAATTTGGAAAGCATGTCACCAGAGAGACTTCAGATTTTTAGACTGTGGATCTAAAGAAAGCTGTTTTCCCTGTTTAGTAATTGAGATAGTTTCCTCCTGACTCCACTCCTTACATACAACTGTGTGAGATCATAGAATCATGAAATGGTTTGGGCTGGAAGGAGTCTGCAAAGGTCATCTAGTTCAATCTCCTGTAGGGAGCAGGGACTTCCTCCATTAGATCAGGTTGACCCAGAGCCCTGTTGAGCATGACCTTGGCCATGTCCAAGGATGGTGCTCAACTACCTCCTTGGGCAAGCTGTTCCAGCATTCCACTACCCTTACAGTGAAAAACTTCTTCCTAATACCCAACTCTTCTCTAATTGCAAAACATTGCCCCCTTGTCCTATCACTACAGGCCTTTGGAAACAGTCCTTTTCCAGCCTTCAGGCACTGCCTGGAATCTTCTCTTCTTCAGGCTGAAGGACCCCAACTCACTCAGTCTGTCTTCGTAGGAGAGATGTTCCAGCCTCCTGATCATTTTCATGGCCCTCCTCCGGACCAACAGGTCCACACGCTTCTTGTGTTGAGGGCACCAGAGCTGGATGCAGTACTCCAGGTGAGGTTTTACCAGAGCCAAGTGTCAGAATCACCTCTCTCAATCTGTGGGCCACACTCAATCTTTGTCTGCTTCTTCTAGGTCAGTGAATAACACAAAGCCAGCAGCTCAAATGGAGGAGGAAATACTTGATTTTTCTATTCCCCTTTGCCCTTAGAGCTTTTTGTCTGTGGCATCTGACTTTGCATACTCACAAGGATGTGCCAAATCACACTCCTTCATCTGATTTGGATCCGACAGGGGATCTGCAGTAGGTCTGTCTGGAGGCCGGTCTGCTCCTGTGCCCCAGGGCCACAGCAAGGAAATTCTTGGTCTTTTTAACTCTGGTAGTTCCTCAATTGCTCTGCTGTCTGTGTCACAGGAATTGCTTTTGTTTTCATTGCAAAAATCCACCCAAACTTGATGGAATGAAAAATCTAAAATCAGCCCATGGGCACCCCAAGTAAATTTTGTGTAATGTTGTGCTCACTCCTTATTAAAGCCTTAAAATTTAGGGCTCCTGACAGTTCTCTCCATGCCTCCAATGTGACATCTGAAGCAATTAGAGACTAAATCATATCCCCATGTCAGTAAAAAATATTTTTTCTGCTTAACTTCTTTCTGCTATGTTCACCTACAAAATAAAAATATGAAGATAAAAAAATCAGATGCCGGAAAGGCAGGAAACAAGTTATCTATAGACTGATGTTACTGGGATGTTTCACCATGTACAAGATGCTTCATAACCTCTCTGGCAGATCTAGGCTTACCATCCTGCTTCAGTGTAAGATAAGGAGCTAGGTTTTCATTTCATACTTTGATGGAATTGCTTTGAATGGTTATGGATAAAGTGAAATGGCTTTATTAACTAACACAATATGGTAAAAATGTCTTCCAGAAGAGTAAGAGGACAAAAATAATGAGAATTGAGGTCTCAGCATGCTGGCTCTGGTAGAGTCCTGAGATGGTAATAAGGCTACATTTTAGCAAGGTATAAAGGTCTGTATTTTATTTTTTTTAATCTAGCCAAAAAAGGATGTTTTTATGAGCTACAGAAAGCTAAACGATATTGGCTTTTGCTGCAGAGTAAAATTAATGTCATTTTTCAATTAGTTCCAATAACTCTGGTGGTCACCAGCTGCTTTCCTAATGCAACAGTTAGCTAATAACAAGAAGTGCTTCTCTAGCTTTTTCCTCTCTCCCTCGTACATTATGATGGGTCATTTAGCTTGTGTACAAGGAGCAGTCTGTCTCCTGGCAGAGAATGTCTAGATCTGGACAGGATCCCTCCACTCCCTTTGGTCCCTGTTGTATGAGCTACTTGCATCCCACCATACTCAGGGGATGGAAAACAGCACCATGTGCCTCATCCTTGCATCTAAGTCATTGGAAAAAAAATAATTCCATTGGAAAAAAATTAGTTGGAAAAAAAATTATGCCTCATCCTTGCATTTAAGTCTTTGGAAAAAAAATTAATTCCACGAGTTTTGTTTAATAAGGCTTTATAAAAACTCTTCTCTAAATGTGCTGTGTTGGGTCCAATGCACTGGAGTCAGGGTTGTGTCCTTGCCCAGGCTGGCAGCCCAGTGCTGAACTTTTTTTCCTCTTCTTGATTTCACTCAGATCCTGAGGGTTTTTGTAACCTAGTTTTTTATGAGCCATTTCCTTCTCTCTCTCTCTCTCTCCCTCTCTCTCTGCTTCACAGAGTGTAGCCAGATTAATTACACGAAGTCGTGGCAATCAACAGCGCTGCGTAATTCATGGCTCAATAATTTATAGTGGGAGGGGACAGGGGAAAGGTCACACTCCTTACAATGTCACCACATCCTTTATCAATCCCCAAGGCACCTTTCTGTCTGTATTTCCCTTTTTGCAGTCTATGTCAGGAAACACAAACCCAAAATGAAGCTCATAGCCTTTTCAAACAAATGGTCTATCTTCACAACCGATGTGCCCCTTCTCATCTGAGTGCACTGGACTGTAGAGGAACAGTCATAAGATAATGTTTTCTCCTCATATACACATTTTTTTTTCTCTCCCCACTGAGAAAACATGCCTGAGCAGAAACTGACTGCTTTGGACATTTGTCCAGAATCTTGCATCACTTTGCTTCATGCTGTTGCCTTTGTTGGTACTGTGCTGCCTCTGATAGATGAGCATCCTTTGTGCTGGGGCCAAGCACCAAATGCAAATGATTAAAGCCCAGCACTTGCTGACATATCTGCCTGTGGGAATACTTTTCACCAAGGTCTCTCAGCCTAAATATGAAGTTACTAGAAACTATTATTTATTTTTATTTCCTAAGAGAAGATGTAGCCTTCTCTACCTTCAGATGCAGCCATCCTGACTGGGCTGTAATCAAGAGGAAATACCATCCTTTTCATGTCTACGGTTTCACACATATCTCTTGTGGTGTCACTCCAGTTTTCTGCTTGCTTATATCTTGTTCTGCTTAAAATGTTTGCATATCTTTACAAGTTTGGGGAAATCATGAATGTAACTGATACATCTGCCAGTGAGAAAGGTAAGAGAAGTCTTCCTCATGTAATTTCTTCCCAGGTTTACTGCAACCCATATGAGTGCTTCAAGGAATGGAGATAGTTGGTTGTCAGAGTCAGAACACAGAGATCCATGGGATCTGCAGAGTTTTGATGTACCTGCCTTAAGAAACTCCTTCCTGAGTTCAAGTTGAGCTTTCTATCCACAGTCAGACCAAAAAGGGACATTTCCCTGAGAAACAGGCAATGACTCTGCGGTCAGGACATTCAGATGAGCAGAGAGATCCCAGCTCAGATCCCTGATGTGCCTGATTGAGAGCTGGGATGGACATCTCAAATTGTTTTAGGATATAATTTGTGATATGAACAGCCTCTGTATCACCACAGAAGGAAAAAAAATAGTTCAGTTTTTGCAAGACAAAATTTACTTCCCCACTCAGATCTGCTGCCTGTGTGTCACAGAGATATGAATCTGATAGCACAGGTCTTGCTTCCCAAAGTAACTCTTCCTCTGCTTGTAAGTGAGCTTGGACTTGGTGATCCTGAGGGTCTTTTCCAACCAGAATGTTTCTGTGATTTCTGTGAAGCCTTCAAGGCTGAGCATCTCTTTATCCAATATCTGTTCAGTGATCCCAGTTGGAAAGTAAAACAGCAGCCAGTCACTTTACTTACCAGCCTCTATGGTCTTGTATCCCAGAGATATTACAAGGTATTTTATTTGACAAAACCACCCCAATCTGGTAAAGCAGGAAGCAAAACCTCCTTATATTTCTATGTTATGTAGCTGAACATTCATAAAAATGAGGCATTTTCAGAAAGCAGGAAATTTAAATAATAATACTACAGTGTCTGTGTTCCTCCCATAAAGCAAGCATTGCTACCCTGGGCAGTTCATTCCTTATTCATTTTCTTTCTCTGAATCTGTTCTTATATTTTCTGATGAACTCCCTGCCCTGGAAAGAGCTATTGCTGAAGTTTGGTCTTCAAGCAATAATCATAATAGTAGGTATTAGAATGATTCAAGAAATTCAGGTACTAGAGCACCTGCATTGATACATTTCTTTCTGGGAAGAAAACCCAAATAGAGAGAGGGGATAAAACAGACTGATTTGAACAACAAAAAGCAGTTCTAACATCCCTTGCAGGGTAAATTAAAACAATTGCACTGTTTCTGTTTTTCTTGGCAAACAGTTAAGAGCCGAGAATTTGCCGTGGAAGTTCAGGCTTTGTCTGTGTGTCTCTCTAGCTAACATGGCGTCATTTGGCACAGTGGAGTAACCCGGTTTGGGGTTGCAAGAAGCACAGGAGATGTGCTGATGGTTAAAGCCTCACTAGCCAGGTCCACCCTGATTTTGGGAACTTCAGGGTGCGAAGTAAACCTGCTCTTGTCCCTGCAGCATATCCATACTACTACTGGTAAAAGCTGATGGATTAACTGCAGTCCTGGGCTTGTGCTCCTTGTATTGCATAGGGACATATCCGGTGACAGAACAAGGACTTGGTCCCTTTTCCACTTCTAGGCATCAGATGAAGTTTGACCCAAGAGCTGAATATTAGTGGCCTTTAAAAACTGTTGTCTCTACACGAGAATGGACCTGAAGAATTTACCAGCGGAAAGTAAAGCCCCTTGTGGATTATTTTTGCTGTCATGTCACATAGTCTTGCTTTGTGCAGAGTGGCTGTGTTGAGGAGCTGCTTTTTGGGCAGAGTGTACATGGCTCATGTGCTTGTGGAGGCAGGAGCCAGGTGCCTTGGGGTGAAACACTTGGATCCAAGAAGTCTGAGATGAACAAACCCTGGGAGCTGCTCAGGGACCCAAAGTCATCAGGGGCTAATGCGGACTTGTGTCATGGTATTGAGTTCAAGTACACCATGACTGTGGTGACTTGGGATTTGCTCCAAGACCCGTTTTGTTCAGGGACTTGTTTGCAAACACTCTATTGGATACCCATAATTTGCCTTGGAACTTTTGAAGCCTTAAATTATTGAGCTGGGTCTAAGTGAGGTTTTCCACCCAATGCTGCCTTTTCCCTAAAGGGAGCTGTGAAATCTCAGTGAAGCTGAAGATCTCCTGAGGTAGCCTTGGGTCACAGGAGGAAGTTTGTTCGTGCGTGTCCCACCTATGCATGGTTTGGAGCCTGGATCCTCAGTAGTCTTTCAGATCCATGCTAATGTCTCCTTGCCACTGCTGCTAGGAATAAGACTTAGAGCTATGGTGCCTGGAAGGAGGCCAGCATGACTACTCTGACTAGTGGGTTGGTGTATTGGGACCAGTGGAACAAACTCCATTGATGGCTTTAGCCCTGTTCTTGGGAGGTGTTGGAGTTGCCTGAACACTGCTGCACCTAGAATATTTGCCCCCCCTGTTTATCTGCCACTTCTACTGCAGCTTGGGGTAACTTGATGCATTCATGGCCCAACAGTTGCACCACTCTTTTCCCCTGCAGTAGGCATCAAATGCTGTTTGCTGAATATTTTACTTGTTCTTATTTGGGCTGAAGGTTTCTGTTACCACTGGCCCTTAGGGGACCAATTTAGCTGCACTGAACCAGATTTGGTGTTCAATTCCTTCTTTTCAAAGAGCTGCATTTCCACATCAGTTGAACCCTTCCTTTGCTGACATCTTCCACACTTCCAGCTCAATGAATGTTTAAAAAAGATATTTCTCCTTCCTGTCTATGCTCACACATACATATGCCTCTGCTACCTAAGTGGTGGGGGGACATGAAAGTCATGCTGGGGAGCGCGGGAGGATTCAATGTAAATGACATACCGCAAGGGACACAACCTCATTCTGCCTCAGTGAGGTTTGCTGCACAGAAATGCAAAGTATTCTGCCCATGTATCATTGAAGTGTTGCAGCAAAGCCTCTCCTAACCAGACAGTGCTTGAGTAAATTCTGAATTGCTGACCATCTCCCAGCTGTCTGCCCCAGCTCATGCTATAATATCATCTTCTGCAATGGCAGGCATATCCTGCAGCATCCCTTTCTTTGCAGGGTTCTTGTCCTCAGTATAGTTTCGTTTAAACATAAGGAGG
>VWYK01040128.1:1444-14026 GCA_013399775.1 Semnornis frantzii | reverse complement strand
TAAGGTTCTGTGATTCTGTAAGCTCCTCACCACTCCCTTCCTCCATTCCAAATTCATGAAGGCAGTGAAGGAAAGTGCTTGTGAACAGCAGATTTCCAGCAACTGAACCCAGATTTTGTAATTGTTCCTTCCTAGTGGCTGTTATTTTTATGGCACTCTGGAAATGTCTCATCCCTTTGAAAAGATGCTGCACATGTGCAAAATGCAGGCACAAATCTATGGCACTTGAGATGTTCAGTGTAACCACTTCCAAGCACCTCTCTGTGGCAAAAGCCTGAATTCTCTTCCTTTAATGAGCATTAACTTTACTTTTTATGCTTGGCATGTTTTTAACTAGGTTTTGAAACAGACAAATTTCTGTGCTAATTAAAACCTGATGCTTGGAGGTCCTGAGCGCTCTCAGCTCAAGTCAAACGCAGCTCATGGCCAGTGCAGTGGAAAACATCACCTCTCAACACAGAAATGCACACATTTTGGAGCAGCAGGGATGTTCAGCTTCACAGTTTACCTCTAGTTCATTGAGCCTCTGGATCCTCGGTGTAAAGTGAAGCTTATCAACATCACAAGCAAATGGAGGCTGCCAGTCCTGGAAAAAGAAAAGAGCTTCATCAAAAGACCAGGAAAATGAAGGGATCTTCTCTGCTTGGCAGTCAGAAGCTTGGAAGACCTGTCCACGGCTTCCACATCCTGCCCAGCAGGCTGGCTGCAGCCCAGCCTGGCAGCCAGCACACCCCACTGCTGCTCCAGCCATGCCCAGGTCACCTCTGCTTCCACATCACTCCATGCTGAACAAGCCCAGGAAGCAGGAAGAATGAGGTCTGTTGAGTGAGTTTTGTTGTCTACCCCTTCAAAAATGTCACTGAGCCTTTAAAATAGATAATGACACCAGAAAAAAAATGATACTGGGGACCAGAACCTGTCCCCAGGGCTGAGTCTCCAGCTGCACACTGGGTCTGGGCATCTTCTCCCTACTCATGCTGGGCAACTGAAGGTGTGCACAGGTCTCCAGCCCCAGCCTCACAACAGTCACCAAACAGCAGTTGCCCCAGCAACAGAAAGAAAAACTTCTTGATTTCTGGTCTGCAAGCATTCAGCAACATCTGGAATATGACCAATTTGAAACTATTCTTGTGAGTGCTTTGCCAGGATACCTGCAAGTGGGAGCGTTATTTATAAACACAGCTACAAAGCAATTGTATCTTTTAGATCTCTGACATCCAGCCCAGGCAGTGGGTTTGGCAGTGCACAGCTTCACTAAACCAAATTAGATTTGATTTCAACTTGACAGTCATTTATTGCACAGAAAGCTATCTTCTTATCACTAATTACAGAAGGAAGATAACACACACGAGAGCTGCTGATAGTGGAGTAAGACAAGAGCTTTCTGCTAGGAAAAACAACAACATTTGCTCAGTGCCTGTGCTCTGAGGCAGCTGAAGGAAGACCAGCACCAGAAGCAGAGTATTTGTTATTTTAACAGACATACACAGCATGACAACTGGTGTCAAAACCAACCCAGAGATAACTGCTCCCCAAATCCTCCCTATGCAAACACCCAGGCTCAACCCTACACTGGGACAATCCTATCTCGTCACTAGAGCAAGCCCAGAGCACAACTGGAGAGAGGCAGGAGTGACTGGGAGCATGGCAAAGCTGAGGAGCACAGAGGGGCATCAATCTCTGCATTCTAGCAAGCACACATCAGCTAACAATGAGCCACAGAGGTGCTGCAGGCAGTGGAACATCTCCCATGTAAGAGACTGAGGGAGCTGGGGCTTGGAGCGAAGGGGCCTGAGGGCTGCCCTCATTGCTGCTGGTAAAGATGTGCAGGGTGAGTGCCAAGAGGAGTGCCAGGCTCTGCTGGGTGATGCCCAGTGCCAGGACAAGGGCAATGATGGAAGCTGAGGTATAGGAAGTTCCATGGAACGAGGAAAATGTTTTTCCCTGTGAGGGTGACAGAGCCCTGGAACAGGCTGCCCAGGGGGGTTGTGGAGTTTCCTTTGGGGATACTCAAAACCCACCTGGATGTCATCCTGTGTGATCTGCTCTGGGTGATGCTGCTTTGGCAGGGAGGTTGGGACTGGATGAGCTTTGGAGTTCCCTTCCAACCCTTAACATTCTGTGATTGTGATTCTGGTCCTTCAAGCATTTCAGTAATCAGAACTTGGCAAGGTTGAAACTAGAATTTGAACTGGAAGTTAGATGACAGCAGAGAGATCAAGATGACAAATGATAAGGCAGCAGGTCCATCCCCAACCAGTGGGACATGCTGCTCCATCACTTTTGGTGTCCAGTGGCATGGGCATGATGTTCTCTGCCACACACCAGATGCAATCAAAGTAGCAAATCTGGCACAGAAAATGTTTGTCATTCTTTTGTAAAGTTCTGATAGGGAATGAACATTCATGGCCTCAAGATGAGAAACCTGAGTGGGAACATTCAGGGCAAGATTTGAAGAGTCAGACTTCAACAGGACCAATCTAGCTTCAAACTGAACCAACTGCCTTCAGCACCTACCAAAGCCTGGAGTTTGCTCAGTGCTGACACCCAAATCAGGAGAGGACATCCCATGGTGATGGCACACAGCACCTCTAGGCCATGCTGGGGACACTGCTGAAGGGAGAATTGTAAGATCCAAAGTGCTTTGCATAGGCTGAGAGAGTAAATGAAAGGGAAGAGGCCTGTGCTGCCTGGTTGCTTAGCTAAGGAGTGAGCCCCTGAGGCCATGCAGTGCCCTCAGCCAGGACCCTGCAGTGAGCATCTGCAGAGGACAAGGAACAAGCTCAACAGGAGCAAGAATTCAGCTCACGCAGGCCACGACACTGTTCCTGAGCCTGACAATGTGCTCAGGGCTGTGCATGGCAGATGAGCTTTACTGTCCCTGTGCACAGAGTCTGCTGCCCTGAGGAGAAGCCCTGAGGAGAGCCTGCATCCTTCTGGGGGCACAACAGGAGGAACAGGATTCCTGCCTGTGCCTGCCAACTCAGCATGAAGAGGCAGGAGGCTCCCCAGGACAGAGGCAGCCTTGGCACCCACTGGTAGAAAGCAGTCTCCAGAGAGGCCAGAAGCTTGCCCCCTCCTGTTATGAAAGCAAATGAAGTTGCTCTGTGCCCTCTTACAGCAATCCCTCACTGGCAGCACTGTGTCCCAAAAGATACTCCAGCATCACCTGCTGAGCTCCCTGAGCTGAGTGCTGCCTGGTGCACCTCTGGGGCAACTCTGCTTGCTGGCCAAGGACTGTGGCTCCAGCAAAGCACTGCTTAGAGACAGGACTCCACCCCACACAAGCTTCCACAAGAGGCATCTCCTGCACCCTGTCGTGTTAAAGTTCACCACCACTGACTGAACACTGCCCACACCTGAACACTTGGATGGGACCTCAGCTGCTTTACAAAGAGAAGCTTTGGCAACCCAGCACAGGACTTGCAGTCTGCCAGGCAGGTGGCTCCATCGACCAGAAACAGAAACCTACCAGCCTCCAAAGTGTTTAACTCTTAGCAAGGAGCAAGTCACTGAAACAACTTCTGCTGAGACAGAGGAATGGTTTAGCAGGAGGCACCACTGGATTTACACTGGTTTTGGCCACTTGTGGGCAGGCAGAGCTGAGCTAAACGCAGGCTGCACACTGCATGATTGGATTATTACAAACCCACTTCTGACTTCAGAAAGCTTCAACTGCTTCCCATGGCAGTGGGCACAGGCACACAACCATTCACCATCCGGAGCAGCTGCAGCAGGTGGAGCAAGCAGACCACCACTGCTGCCAAAGGCACCAACAGCTCCTGCAGCACCTCAACCGCTCCGAGTCGATGTAACTTTGAACTCTGTTTCTCACTTTACATTCCAGGTAGGGCCAGCTCCTCGGCTACCAAACAATCCTTTCAGCCCTTCTTCACTCGGTGTATTTCTAACTCCACAGACGCCTGCACAAGGCGCTGGGATCGGCGATGCTCACTCAGCGCAAGGAGCGTCAGGAGAGCTCTGCCCGCAGCTGGGCCAGGCAGCGGCACCGCAAGAGGGAGCTTCGTCTGCCGAGCTGCTGACCCGCAGCAGGAGCAGCCAGAACCCAGCTCTGCAGGGCCACTTCCCCTCGCTTTGTGTCTGGGAAGTGTCAGTCTCTTCGTTTCTATCCACTGGGAACCTGCAGGGTCCTCAGAAGCAACTCAAGGGGCAACTTCTTGCCTGGAAGGGTCCCAGAGCCCTGGCACAGGCTGCCCAGAGAGGTTGTGGAGTCTCCTTCTCTGGAGCCTTTCCAGGCCTGTCTGGATGTGTTCTGTGCGCCCTGAGCTGGATTGTCTGGTCCTGCTCTGGCAGGGGGCTTGGACTGGATGATCTCTGTGGGGCCCTTCCAACCCCTGACATTCTGTGATGCTGTGAACTGGGATGAGTTTAAAAAAGTTTAAGACTTTTCATTTGCTCTCAGCAAGCACATAAACCACATTGTACAAATAAGGATATCCAGAAAGCAAGAAAACCTGAGTTTCCTAAAAATCAGAGGAAATTTTACACCACCCAGACTCTTCCTCTGAAATGATTTTGCTGTCTTCTATTGCCCATAGAGGATTGCTAGAGACCTGCAAGAGACACAAAAACTCCTCTGCCCAGGTTGGGCTGTGCTTTGAGCCAGACCCAGCTCAGCTAACCCAGACACCAGGCTGTGCAAACACCAGGCTGACATCAGCACCCAACTGCTCTGCAGACTTCACAGAGCAGAAGCCACACTCTAGGAAGCACCTTCAGACCTCAAGATATAATTCTAACTACAAATGCCCAGGAGAACTATTTCCATATTATTTCTCTATTCCTCCTTCCAGATGTGTTCCAGCTTCATCAGCTGCTAAACCTTGCACCTAAATCAGCCTCGCCCTCTGATTAAAATTTAACCACCCTCATGAATTCAAGCCAACAAGAAATCAGCAGTGTCACTGGGAAGCTGCTCTACAAGTTAGTTAGCTTCCACTTTCCCTTTCCCCATCCTCATCTCATCTTTAACCAAATACCTCATTTGTTTGCTGGCCAAGCAGCTGCTCAGGAAGGCTTCCTGGAAGCGACGTTAAGAGACCCTTTTCAATAACCAAATATCCTTTAGCTTCTCTTTACAGGAGCAGCTTTTCAGCCCCGCAAATAAAGATTTTCCTCAGGTTTTTTTTTTTTTTCCTTCCCCTTCTCTGAAGTCTCTCCTTTCTTTTCCCCTCCAACATCTTTTGAAAACTGCAAGTAGCATTTCAGTTGCAACCTCTCCAATGGCAGCCACACAAAGAGACATCGCTGCCATTCTTCTGCCAGACAGCGTCTCATAGTAAGGTCCCAAAGAAGATCTCAGCACTCCCTGCCAGACAAACACAAACTCATTCACTTAACTCTAGCAATTCACTGCTTCCCAGGATGCCCACCCTGCCAGCCTGACCTACATTCTTTGTTCCCAGATCTATCACATCTTGCCTTTGCAAAGGTGTTTCATGATTGCTGCCTCCAAGAGGGATGCAGGCTCGGTGACTCAGGAGCCACCTTTTGGTCTCATGGTTTTATGACTCTGTTAAACACAGGCTCAGAAGAAACTCTGATGGCAGAATCCATGCAGAACTGGTGAGTGCTGCCATTCATGGCCCCAGAGCTTCCTCCTGAACAGGAACTAATCCCCCTTTGACCCTGTTAGGAGGCTAACATTAGTTGGGACTCCAGCCATCGGCTAACCTAGTTTGTGCTGACACAGTCCTTACCTGGCCACTTTGTTCCATCAAACAATGCATTGCTCCTTGCCAGCAAGGGACCCTGGGTGCAGTGGTACAGTCCACATGCCCAACTCCTCAATACCACAAGCTTGGAGGAGTATTTCTCATCTGAGACAAAACTGAGCTCTCCTATGTATTGCAGAGACAACAAATACAACCACAAATCCTTCCCAAGAACCTCAGCCAAAGAGAAGCTTGCAATGGGAATCATCTCCTTAGATCCCAGTGTTCCTGTGCCCTCTCCAGTTTGGAGGGAGATAAAAGCTCAGGTAAGCTGGAGATGATTCTCAAGAGTTACAACTCCTTGGGACACAGAGGCAGAGGATGGAAACCATGGACAGTGTTTGACCATGAACACGACATGGGTAGCCTGTTTTACATGCAGGAGACACCAGTCTGGTCTCCAGGGAGGCCACTGCATGTGAGAACCAGACATGGAGACTGGCAGCAGGAGGCAGGAATCAGTAGGGTCAGGCAGCACTGCAGGCATAGCTGGAGATGCATGGGGCACTGGGTCAGGGCACTGGCAGTGAGTCTAAGATCCCCAACTCGCTTCAGAGGCATTGACCTAGACCTTGGAGCAGAGCCTGGGGCCAGACTCAGCTGCCAGTGTCCAAGAGCAGCAGGCCACAAGAGGTTCTGCCATCTTCAGCCACTGGGGATGGACCTTTGGTCTGATCCTGCACAACATTCTCAGAGGGGGCTGAGTGGCACAGTGCAGGATGTTTCTGGAGCTCTTTGCAGACAGCCTGTACCCTCTCTAAATCTGCAACCAGCAGCCACAGTCAATGCCACTGGCTCCAGAGCAGCAGACATGGAGCCTCAGCTGACCAGAGCTCTGCTCTGCCTAGGAGCTTCTCCTATGACTTCCACCATCTGCTCCCCAGGCAGAACCTGCCCCAGCCTTTGACACCACCCTGCATGCAGTCACTGAGGTTCACTGCCACTTGCAAGGCATCTCCTCCCAGCAATTTCCCTGGACACATCCTGTGATACTGAAGTTCTCCATGGCTTTTAAAAACACTCAACACGGTCTCCTAAACATGTGTGCAGCATTGCTCCCACCACCAGCAGCCCCAGACAGCCCAGCAATGTGGGCTTGGGAGAAAGCACATTCCAGTGGATCTCTGAGCATCAGTATGCTCCATGGATGGGCAGCTTCACTTTCAGCACTGGGAAGTGAATTGTGCTTAGTCTGAAACTGTTTCTCTCAAGCTGAATTGTAAACTCCAAAACCTCCCCAAATCTGCACCTACCATGGCCATATATAGACAGTTCCAGAGTAAATTGTTTCATCTAAAACCTTCAATGAGCTTTAGAGAGCAAGAGTTGAAAACCCCACACTGGAAGAGACCAAGTCAAGGAGACAAAAGTTCTCACTGCTCTTTAAGCACACTCCAATGTTCCAGTGTTTCTCAAGTGCAGAAATCACCCTGCTGGTGACCACAGCAGTGCTCTCTGTGGCAGTATTAGTAAAATAATATTCCTTTTGCCTGTTATTCTGGTAACTATAGATCAGAGATCAATAATTAACCTACTCTGAATTTACACAGCATCACCGAGTGACCCCCGTATCAAGCACTGCCAATCCTCCACCTGGAGTAAGAATTTCCTGAGGAGCTTTGGTGAGTGAGCTGCTTTTCTTCACCAGAATTTGACAGTACATGAACAGGAAGATCAGCACTCAAACATCTTTTCCTCAAACCTGCCCATTCTTGATCCCAAAGGGCCAGAAATGGGCAAACCCACTCATAGAATGGTCTGGGTTGGAAGGGAGCTCCAAAGCTCATCCAGCCCAACCCCCTGCACTCAGCAGGGACATCCTCTGCTAGAGCAGGTTACCCACAGCCCTGTCCAGCCTCACCTGGAATATTTCCAGGCATGGAGCCCCAACCACCTCTCTGAGCACCCTCTTGCAGTGTTCCAGCAGCCTCCTGGTGCAGAACTTGTTCCTCACATCCAATCTCAATCTGCTCTGCTCTAGTTTGCAGCCATTGCCCTCACCCTGTCCCTGCAGGCCTTTGCAAACAGTCTCTCTCTATCCTTCCTGCAGCCCTTTCAGGTACCAGAAGGTCTCCCCAGAGCCTTCTCTTTGCCAGGCTGAACTCCTGTCCTCTGGTTGTTTTCCCCAGCAGCTGATCCCCTTCCATGCCCTGGGATCACTTTGCTCCAGTGCTGCTCCCCAAGCCTGACACACACAGCACCTACAGTTTGCTTTCCATGAGGCTCTGTCAGATTGTGGTGGAGTTCTCTCTGCTTTCTCTCTGATAAAATCAACTGACTGAGCCTCTGTGTGTTACCAAATCAAAGGGATCACCATGATCAACTTCCTGCTCAGCTCAAAGTACAAAAATCCTCTGCATGAATTCCTGCTTTGGCCCTGGAATGTTTCACAGCTCCAGCATGGGGAGGTCACCAGAGCCTGCAGAGTCCCTCCAAAAGTGAATTGGCTTCAGTCCTGAGTTTAATGAAGAGGTTTTGGGTTGCTTTGTGTTTACATTGTCTGCATAAAATGAAAATAAAACAAGCAAGCAGCTGGACCAGACACTGACTGAATCAAGGATGCTCCTGAAAACTCATTCCTGGAGGAGTGGCTTCATTCTCAGAAGCCTACCCTGCACCTTGTGGTTTCATCTCTCAAGCATTGCCAAGGTTGGATTTTTCAAAATTTGCCCTTTTATGTGCAGAACTTTCTTGACCCTTCTCCCTGCCCTCTCTAGTTGACAATCTTCTTAACATCCTGGAGTCAGTGCAGCTTTCTGAATGCAGCATCTGCTGCTCTCCTGTTCCCTCAGAGTCAAATCCTGTTTCTCACCCAGGTCCTCTCAAGTTCCCTTCAGCAGCTGAACCAAAGTATCCCCTCTCCCCCTACACTGATCTCCCTGAGGATCCACAGTTCTGTCCCTACAACCCTCCTTCCTCTGAGACTGATCTACACTCCTTTGTTCTTCAATGCAGAACCTCAGATGGAGTCCTACTTAAGTGATTACTGTTTCATAACATCCATTGTTTATTAGGCAAGCAGGATCCCTGACAATGAGCTGCCCCTGTAACCTGCCAGCTACGTGGAACCATTTCTTTTGTTCCTCTGGACTCCTAATGGAAATCAGATTCCCTGGGATGGAGATTCTGAAAGATCATCAGAGTCATAGCCTTGGTCATTAGTTCTCACTGATAGCTGAGATGATTTGCACTTCCTCCAGTTCTGCACAATAACAATTACCATAATTAGAACACTGAAGCACACTCCTAGATCTCAGACCACGACAGCACAACTGCCTTCACCCAGCCTGGCAGTGACACTTCTCATATAACCACATTGGAGCTCCTGTTCAGGGCTGTACCAGGAGCTCTTCTACCCTGCTCTGAGAAGTGGTCAGCAGCTCTTGCACCCATAAAGAATTTAAACCCTTAAGGAAGTGAATTCCTCCTATCCTCTTAAAAGTTTCCCATTATTCCAGGATGTACTGAAAAACAGGAGTCAATAATGCAGAGAACTCCAAGGGCAATTCCTTCAGCTTGCAGCTTTCTGATCTTAAAATGTTGAGTTTTGCCAGGGCAGAGGTAGGGAGGCCTCAGCAGCATATCTCCACATTCACAGTGCTGTAAAGCACTGAAATTTGCTCTGCATTTTCTCCAGCTCCAGGAAATCACAATGTGTCGAGGCCACTGTTCAACACTGCAGAGCTGGAAGCAGATTCACATGGCATGCAGTGCTTGAGGAATGGTCACTGGCTGGCTCCCCATGGCAGCAAAGCAACAACACAATGAACTGGGAGGAAAAGTCCATTCCCAAGAGCAGCATCACCTGCTCAGCCTTTTACCTTTTGTTCTTTGTTGGACTGTTTGCTTTCATTAATTCCTATCAATTGCCCACTTCAACTCTCACTTGACAATGGTGCTGACTCCTCTAAATGCCCTCAATAATTTGCAGAGTTACCACAAAATCGTCCAGGATTATCAGGACACCATTTGACACACCAAGTTTTTTAATAAAGAAACCCTCATAAAGGCTATTTGCAGTTCCTAGAAGCAGATTCCAGCAGCAGCCCCTGCTGGGCTGCAAACCTGCTGCACCCCAATCTGGTTTCCTGGGCCTGTCTCCCCATCTTCAGCTCAGCAGCACAGAATCAAACCACCCCAGTTTATGCAGCACCTCCACTACAAGGAGCCGCAGGTCAAGCCCTGTACCTCATCTGCACACCCTGCTGGCAGTGTGGCTGTCTGCTTCTGCAGGAGCTGCTGGCAGAAAGCCTTTGCTTGGCTGTCCACACAAGCCAGTGCCAGTGAATAGGGGCATTGTTGCACCCTCCACAAGACAGCCACTGCAGAATCCCAGAACCATCCAAACAAGAGCAAACCAAGCCAACACTGCTGCCTGCAACAAACTGAACTGCAATGAAGAGGAAGAAGGCTTCTTGTGAGTGCTCAACTGGAAGCTGCCATGCAGAGACTGCAGCTCCTGTTATATCCTTGGACCTTCTTTTGCCCCACAGCCATGCAACAAGGATCCAGAACCCACCACACTTTCAGTCAGATGCCTTCATAGCCCTTCACAGAACAGTTCACTGCCTTAAAACCTGTCACAGAAGAAAAGCCATCATAGATGTGGCTTTCTCCAAGCTCATCTGATGCCCAGCTCATGTCAACAAAATGATGCCAGAGGAAAGGATGAGCTTGATCCTTCAGAGAAGGGAGCTCATTGCTTGGTGGTCTACTGCTGAAACATCAAAGCTAGCTCAGGAGTAAGGACTTCTTCAAGAGCCAACTGTGAACCTCCACTTGGGCTCCAGCAGTCTCACACTACATTATTTCATATCACAGCTCTGACACAAAAGCACAAACTCATCTGCTGATCCTCACTCAGCAGAGTTCAAGCTAAAATAATGCGAGCCCAGCACCCAAATTTGTCATTCCCTGCTGGCACAGCTCCTGGCAGCGCTGCCTGCCTGCTCACCAGAACGTCCCTGGCCCAGGGGCGCAGGCAGCTCTCACTGTCCCTAAACAATGCCCTCGATGGAACACGCAGAGTGCTGTGAAAAGGCTGTTGCAGTCTGCAGCTCAGGGCACCACCAGCCCCTCGACCACAGCGAGTTGAACAATCAGGGAACGCTCACTGCGGCTCTCAGGAGCTACGTCAACTCGAAGGCTTTTGCTGGTGGGTCTGGAAGAGCTCCCTCTATGCTCCAGGCCCGCGAGCCAGCAGCCGAGGCATTACCGAGGGCAGAGAAGAGCCACAGCAGCTAAGCTCCGCACAACTATTAGGTGTTCAGCCCTCAGCAGCTCCAACTATTTTCATCCCACTTCTAAATCCATCCAGAGAAGCATCACACCGGCAGGTATTGGCTCTACCAGAGGCGCCGAGGGCACGCTGCGAACGCAGCTGGCCTGAGGGATTCGTTCCTCGGGAGAGCTCTCCAGGTCCGAGTCTCTAACAGGTAACACAGCTCACACGAAGCCTTTATTAAACGGTTTAGGTGTTTTGTTGTTTGATTTTTTTTTTTTTTTTGGTACACACACAGCCAAGAGAGAGAGATGAGATTTAAAAAAAAAAAAAAAATTAAAAAAAACCCCAAAACCAAACTTGTGTTCTGCTCTCAGCTGCGGAGATGCTGCTGATGATACAGAAGGCAGAGATTACTCAAAAACGTTACATAAGTTCAGTGGTGGCTGTATAACGAAAACCATCTCACCCCCTTCACTCTGGCAGCTCTGGCTATGCCAAAGGAAAAGGGGCACTGCCACGTTCCACCTAGATACAAATTCAAGAGCGTCCTTGTGTGAAGAGCCTCCAGAGCACCGCAAACCAGGACTCTTCCTCCAGAGCTCTTCCTCTCCGCTGCGAGATCCACATTATCCCCTCTGCCACAAGCATTTCCACCCTCAGTAACACAGCCCAGGGACTTCTCTTTTAATTTGGAAGGCAAAGGATGGTTACCAACGGGAGTCCCAGTGACAACCAAAACACAAAGCTGAGGAGTGTGGGATTCTGAAGATTATTTCTTTGAACTCAAAGTCTCTCTCACAAAACTTCAAGCTGCAGAAATGTTTTGTCAGCGTCAGCTCCTGCTGGATGGGATTTAAGGCTCTCAGTGGCTGTTTAGCATTCTAGTTGTTGCCGTCATGTTAACTACCTCAAGCCAGATGCACCACCCCAGACTTGCACCACCTTCCACTTAGTGAAACACCAATTCACTCACAATAAAGGTGGGTGCCACAAGCTTGCTCTTGAGATTCTCACCCCAAGAACCTCCTCTCCCCACCAGCGCTGTTGGATGTCCCTTTAAATGAACCAACAATTCGGACTGCACAAACTAAGGCTCTAAGGTCTCCACAGTCATTCCTCAGCAAATTGAGTCGACCAACAAAAAGAAATCCAAATTCACAGCCCAGTTTTGAGCTTACTGCACCATAGGTCGTGATGATGATGATGATGAAGGCTTATTACTCTTCCCACTGTGTGTTGCATTCTAAAATGGTGGCCATGTCTGTCTAGGATTCGACTCGCAAAGCCACCAGCCAAACTCAGAGCTGCGGAGTTTGCTGTTGTTCAACTTGAAGGCACAGTTACCTGTGTTAAACGCGGGGCAGACCGCGGGCAGGGCCGGGGAAGGCCGCCGGGGAACCAGGGGCGGCCGAGGAGAGGTCCCCACAGCCCTCCACCACTACAATGCCAACATGGAGGGCAACACCCAGGCAGCTGCCTCCTCCGGGGCTCGGCACGGGGACCGCTCGCCCCCCGCAGCCGCTCCGGGCCCGGGGGTCAGGCCAACTTGTAACTTTTGGGAGCCGAGAGACGCGGGCATGAGGGAGGCCGGGCCCGGCAACGGGGGAGCGCGGAGCGCCCGGG
>VWYK01040126.1:13332-34120 GCA_013399775.1 Semnornis frantzii | reverse complement strand
TGGAGTCACCATCACTGCAGGTGGTTTAAAAGGAGGCGGATGAGGCACTTAGTGCCTTGGTTTAGTTCATTAGAAGGTGTTAGGCGATAGGTTGGACTTGACCTCAAAGATCTTTCCCAACCTGGTTAATTCTGTGATTCTGTGATGTTCCTTGAAGGCACTTTATATCTGAAGTATATCTGGGTTTCCTTCTCCTTTTAAAGTCAGAATATTGTAAAATGGAGAAATAAAACCTATTTCAAGAAAACTCTTCTTTCAGCAGAAGAATATTTTTATGCCAGTACCTGTACTGTCCCTGGAGGAACCTCAGCTTAACTCTAAACTCAGTTGTCACAGCCAGTCTTTGTTTCTCATCACTTCTAGAATTACTGTACTGTAAAAACCACTTCTGAAATATCATCACAGATTAAGACAAAGCTTTGGCTTTTTGTATTATGTAGCAGAGAGTGCTTTGGTACGTCTAAAGAAACACATCAGTGTCAGGGGGAAATTTTTTTTTTTTTTTTTTAACTTACCTTACATTTCAAATTTAATAGCTGCTAAAAGTGTTTACTCATTATGTAGCTACCAACATAAAAAGCCTATCAAGAGTGTATCACTGGTAATGAACTTGCTGCCTTTTTTTAATGGAATGACAAGAAATGCAACTAATGAGGCACCGCTGGCCAACTCAGTACAAAGTGCAAGTTCAGTCCATGTGCTCAGTGCTGAAAACTGAGTCACTCCTCCATCATCTCAGGCCTTTGGTTTCCAGTATCACTGTAGGAATGGCTCCTCTGCATGTTTTTGTACTCTGAATACATGAAAATTTGGTCCTCATTTGCCTTTATATATTAAACTGCTGGATCATAGCATAGCACAAACATTTTATTCCTCATAGTGGTATGGAGTAAAGAAGTTGAAGTTTTCAAAAACATCATTATGCAGCATTTGTTACTTTGTCAAGGGCATTATGAAAGCTCCATACCTGCTTACTCATAGAATCATAGAATGGTAAGGTTGGAAGGGACCTCAAGGATCATCTAGTTCCAACCCCCTGCCATAGGCAGGGACACTTCCCATTAGTACAGGTCACTCAAGACCTCATCCAACCTGGCCTTGAACACCTCTAGAGAGGGAGCACCCACAACCTCCCTGGGCAACCTCTGCCAGTGTCTCACCACCCTCACTGTAAACAACTTCCTCCCAACATCGACTTTCAATCTCCCCTCTGCCCGTTCAAATCCATTGCCCCTTGCCCTGTCATTGCAAGACCTTGTCAACAGTCCCTCCCCAGCCTTCCTGTAGCCCCCTTCAGATACTGGAAGGCTACTCTAAGGTAGTCTGGAAGCCTTCTCTTCTCCAGGCTGCAGAGTCCCAATTCTCTCAGTCTGTCCTCAGAGCAGAGCTGCTGCAACCCTCTGAGCATCTTCGTGGCCTCCTCTGGACCCGCTCCAACAGTTCCATGTCCTTCCTGTGCTGGGGGCTCCAGAACTGCACACAGGACTTCAGATGGGGTCTGAGGAGAGCAGAGTAAAGGGGCAGAATCTACAAACTCAAACTCACCCATCTAAACTCAATGAGGATGAGTCCTTTTTTGCCAGGGAAAGTTTGGATTTGACGATATTTACAGTTGCCTTGATGTTCAAGAAATGCTCTACTGAAAGTGGTTTGTTTTTTCTGCATCTCTGCAGTAAATGACATGCTTCAGAATAATGGTGGGCCCTCCAAAATGGTCCCTTCAATGTTTATGAGGATTTTGTATGTTCTTGAGTGGTGTGTGATTAAAGGGATGATTTTGAAGTTTCTCACTGCAGCTTTATTAATGTACTTGGCAATTTTCAAGTGTTGCTACTGTAGGAGTAGTGGAGTGGATCTTTATCCCCCTAATACGGTAAACCTCTGACAAGTATCCTTTCCTGTCTGTCTAGTGCTATATGGAGTTGAGCCTTTTAAAATGGAAACAGATGACTTGATGCAAACTTAATATCCAGCTATGAAAATTAGGGTCTTCAGTTCCCTTGCTGACACAATTGGACATTAGCCACAGGATGTGGTGAGATGAATTTTCCCTTATTTATTTCAGAGTCCCACACCTATTAACCTGTGTGCTTAAATTTTGTTCTTGAAAGGGTCTGCTAGTCTTGGACTCAAGGGGAATGTTTTCTTCCAATCTCTGAACAGCCAGTTTGTCCTGGAAATGGAATTTCTACTGCCTATTGTTTAGCACAAAAGAGGGCAGGACAATTATACAGAGCAGGAGACTTGAAGTACCTGGCAAGTACTTGGCTCTGCAGTTCTTCCCACAGGAATGTAATCGGCTCCCTTCTCCCACCATCTGGAAGGCAAAGCATTTTTGCCAACAAAGGAGCTTGTTCTGCAGTCCCCATCCTGCCTGCCTCCTGCTCTTCTCTCCACAAAGAGCTTTTCCACTCTGACTTCACAGGCTGATCCAGAATCCCACGTGAGAAACTCAGTGGAGGTAGCAGTGTGGTGGGATGGATATTCCTCAGTTCTGTCTAAAACCACATGGAAAGAAATTAAATTCTGCTCAAGTTTTTCCAGCTTTGAGAGCATTAAATGTGCTGACCTGTGGAAAATGACGGTCGATACTGGCTTGGAAATGAAGCTGTGCTGTTCATTATCCCAGATCATATTTGAACAACTTCCAAATGATTTGGTAGAGTTTCACAGATAGAGCTAAAACAGGCTGTGGGACAATAGCTTGGGGTTTATTTTGTTTTGGTTTTGTTTTTCATCACACTTTAACTAGAGTTTCTCTGCAGTGCAAATTTGGGTTCCATGTGAAGTTATCTTGCAAGGGTGCTCAGATATGACTCTTCTGTCTAACATAGGCATTAGTCATCTGCATTAATGCACCTTTAAGCCTCCTCACCTTCACTAGCAGATTGTCATTATTGTTTTCTAACAGGAGTCAGGCACGTGTTTTGTAAAGACATTTAAATGCACACTTAGATGCAATGTTGCAGGATGTTTCAGGACGCCAAAGAAAGCCACTTTGCTTGCATGACTGGAAACTGGAAAAGGCCATAAAGCTGTTAAATATTGTCACCCTCTCTGAAATGGGTGGTCACAGTTAGTTTTTACCATCGAAGCTGGTTAAGTGAATGGCAAGGATAGAGTGGAGAGCCTGAAAGTTTGTAATGAGGATGCTGTGAATGGTAGTGTCAGAGTTACAGCAACCCCATTAGAAGTCAAAAGCAAACCTCCCTATTACAAGGGCCATTTGAACAAGGTATGAAAGGTGCAGTCTGTTGTAGCAAGCTAAGGAAAAACTGCATGAAGGCATTTAATTTTGTCAAAGTGTTTCCTGTAGTAATGATGCATGCATCTTTAATGCATTGAAACTGGCTCACAGATTGCATCAACTTGGAAGGGCCCCTCAAAGATCATCTTGTCCAATCCCCTTGCAGCAAGCTGGGGCATCTCCAACTAGGTCAGGTTGCCCAGGGCCACATCAAGTCTGCCCTTGAATGTCTCCAGGGATGAGGCTTCAACCGCATCCTAGGCAACCTGTTCCAGTGTTTTACCACTGTCATTATAAAGAACTTCCTCCTTTGCTTGTTCTTAATTTTGAACACAAATTCTTACTGACAGGGTTCTCATTTATAGAACTGAGCATATGTGGTGATCAGCAACACCTCATATACAAAAAGTTGATGTTGGAATATTAATATTGCAAAGTCAATCAACCTTTTCTGTAGAAAAGAAAGAAAAATAAAAGGGGGGGCGGGGGGGGATGGGGCATTTTCTCCAGAGCAAAGCTTGAGTTAATCATTTCTCCATATATATAATAGAATTTTTTTTAAAAATAGAAGGATAGCTTTTTCAATTGTTAAGCACAAGAAATATTTGAAGACACAAACTACAAATAAGTATTATTTAAAAGTTAATCAGATGTTGGCTCGGAGAATTTTTGTTTCTAGTTTTCATTCTCATTGCTCTCAGTGTGCCAGTTAATTTTTAAGGAAGATTGTTCATTTTCATAGTAGTTCAAGAACTGAGTTGTTGCTCTTTGAGCATCTACCAAGAAAATGCTGAGCAAGTCATCTTTGTAGTGTTTCCACTTAAGGAGGATAGAGGTGGATCTCTTAGAGGGGTCTGGAAACTAGATAAAAGAGTAATACCAACAGATGCCCAAATTGTTAAGTCTGAAAGGGCTAAATCTTGAAGGTGTGATACTGAGATTGAAAAGTTAGCACAGTCTGCCAGAGATGTTGCTGGTTTAGGTGGCTCTTTGTTTTGTACAGAGAGAAGACAGTGGGGAACTGCAGGCAGTTTTTGTTAACTCACTTGAACTGTCTCAAACTACAGAATAAGTATCCAAGCTGAAGTGTTCTGAAGTTTTCTGATCACTTCTGAATATAGATTTTGGAAACCAATTCTTCTTGTGCATGCTGTTTTGGTTTGGTGTGTTATTTTTAATCTCCCTTGCTGCAGTTATGTCTAAGTGATGAAACTGAGGCATGTTTGAGTACTCTGTAGGATGCAAGGCGTAAGCACCTTGGCCTTTCCTGACTGCTGAGACCAGCTTTACATTCACTGTCCTGATTTCTTTTGATCTTCCTTCCCTCCTATGAGTCGCTCAGCACCTCAATTAAACTACCAATCATGTCTCCTGGTTCATCTCTCCTTACAAAACAGGAGAGGAAAACAGCTGCAGAGTCAGTGAGAACCCAGTTTGCTACTGCAGAAGGAGCACTGATTGCTTTTATTCCCCTAATTGTGCCTACCCTCCTGCTGCAAAACATCACACACTGGCAAACTGTGTAGACTTAGTGGTGTTATTGAAAACTGGATTCAGATAATCAGAAATGGAAAACGAAGTAGTAATTTTGTAAATAATATATTTTCCCTCTCTCTTTTTTTAAAAAAAAACTGATCAGGTAAAAAAAAATGTTAACAAAGAGGCACTACTAAAAAAAAATTTCCGCCCTGATGCAAGGCTCTAGAAATGCTTACTCTATGTAAAAAAAACCCAAACCAACAAATAACAAAAAACCCAACAAACCAACAAACAAACAAAACCCCAAACCCAAAATGAAACAAAAAAAACAACACCCAAAAATTCTGAGGAACTGTCTTTTTAAAAGGACTTGTTAGATATATATCTTAATTATATACTAAAAATGCTAGATACATAACATCTAAAAAGCATCGATACCATTTAACATAATAACTTTCACTAAGTCATAATTTTAAGTAGCTACTGGACCATAAATAAATTAAACCTCTCCCTTCCTTTTGAAACACTTTGATATAGTTCAGAATTTACATGAAATAACTGTCAGGGAAAAATCTCAACCAACTTTAAGGAAACTTCTGATGCAGAAATGAGAAGCACAGCAGCAAGAGAAAGGGGGAAGTAACAGAAACTACCACAGTGGATTTAAACAACTGCATGATGGATTCAGAATTAGTAGAGGCAATGGCATTAATAATATTTTGCATTACTGCAACAATTACCTGTTTCCCTGTGCCACTGAAGAAAGGAATCTAATAAATTCCATCTCTTGCTGTTGACAGATATTAGGCATCCATTTACTGAGAGGATTTAATTTGCAAAGCTATGAAATGATGTTTGACCCAAGTGCTTGCTGAATGCAAACCAATGACAAATCTGTTATCTAGCTGCCATTTTAAAAGAATCTTTTCAGAATAAAGCCTTTAAGGAAATTCTGTCTATAGTTTGATTTGTGTGATGTGAGAAATCTAAATTTTACAGGGCAATTAAGAATTTTTTTTTCCTTCTCCCTCTTGGATTCATCTTGAGATAGGGAATATAAAGTCTGCACATCATGAAATTAATATATTGCCTGCTACACTGAAAGTGAAGTGAAATTGGTAAACAAATGAGGAGTGAAGGGTGAAGTTATTTGAATTCATTGTAACCTGTTATTACAATCACTTATCTCAAAGGGACAAATTTTTATTTGTTTTATTTATTTTATTTCTGAGCTCCCAATGCTCTGAAATCCTTTGGGAATTTAGGGCTCCATGTTAAGAGCAAAATGTATGTTGAAGAATGGTGCACAGTGAGCCTGTTAGGCACTTACCTGTGAAATCCAGTTCTTCAGTGTTTCTGCTACTAGAATGGTATTGAAAACCTGATCTGAGCCCATAGCCTGAACCAACCAATATAAAGTGTGCAAGGGTGTTAGTTTTTTTTTTTTGTTTTTTTTTTTTTTAATTATAAATCAGACAAAATAGAAATATTGTAAAAAACTTTTCTATTCCAGTCAGTCCCAGGAATAACCACCAAGCAAGTTTATTAAAAGAGTCAGTGCTGTGCTAATGGCAGTGTGTTTCAGTGTGGTAGAGCCTTTATTAAAATTCCAATTAAAAATCACCAAGAGGAAGGCTGCTGTTTGTTCTGCTTGTCCTGGAAGCCACAGGCATCTGTGTCCAGTGGACAAGGGTTTTTGCTTGTTAATTATATTCACATTTTCTAGCGCTAATGTCTAGAAAGGTTTTAGAAGCAGGATTAGGGCTTGGGGGCTCCTGAATAAATTGTTGGTTTCTGTAAATGGTGTTTTGACTCTATGTGCAAGAGTGAGCTAATGTATTTAACACAATTTTGTGTCCTTGCATGTGTGAAAGGATGGAAATAACAACATCTCAGTGACCAGTTACGTGTGCGTGAACTGTCTGTAAAGGATATCCTCGCTTTGACCCTGTAAACACTTATGAAGCCAGGTTGTGTTTTCTTGAGATTGTTGCAAAGTTAACATTTGAAGTTGTGTGTGGAGTGTTGTAATGGAGAAGCAAAATACGACTGTAATTTTTTAAAAGTGTAAATATTGTATGAGGTTTGTAGCCAGTGGATACCAGTAACAAACGCATCTCTATGGATGGCTGGAGGTGAGCGTATGAAAGGAAAAGCTCTGGTCCTAAGAAGTACTGTCTGACATTTGTTTCTAAGCTAGCATCTGCAAAGCAAAGGGGATTGGCAGTATGATTGAGGACTTTTAGGACTAGTTTATCAAAATACTTACCTGATATTACTCACAAGGAATATTAAATGTGTGACTCAAATGGTTTATATTTGGTGCCTATATTGGCCCCTTATTGGTCCCAAGACTGGATAAGATTGCTAAAAAACCTGTTTTGTCCAAAAGGAACCACTAATATTTTAGCAACTACCTACCTCTTGCTATTCAACATGGGTTGGTATCACTGACTCATGTCCTAAGGAGTGTAAACCTAGACAGCATCTTCAGGTGAAGTTATAGAAGCTTTTGCATAGGTCATAGGGCACTGGATCTTGGACTCTTTCTCTTTTTGGTGATTCCCATGATATGTGGTATGAGTGAATATACAAAGCCATGCTTTGGACAGTTGCAGTGACTGGGCATGCTGCCACGCACAGTTGTGACCTATGCACATCACCTCCTTGAGGTCGTAACCGTTCCACTTCCACCAGCCTAATGGGGGCCTGCAGCTGAGGAAGGATGCTGCATGGACACTGGTGATGCTATTTCTAAACTTTGCTCTGAGTACACAAATCCCTTGATGGCTTTAATGAAGTTTAGAGCAGTTACTTAACATTATAGACAGTGCTTGCTGTAGGTGGCAACAGTAAGATATGCTGAATTCACAGCTTTATGAAATTTATCACTAAAACAGCTTAAGACTTCATCAGTTCTAGTTCTGCCATTAAGCATTGCCACAGTCTGAAAAATGAATATGGATTACATCTGAGAATGTTATGCTAATTAGTTTAACTGAAGTCATTCCACGGCTCAGATTGCATAGATTAATATTTTTAACTCTAACTTCAATGGGACAAACAATTGAAAGCAACTAAAAAATCAGAGGGTCATAAAAAGAGATTGCCAGCCTGTGAATGTGCCCCTCTCTGATGATGATAAATTGCCATATGCCATGTTGTTCTGAATATCTCTGAATTGAAAGATATGCAGAGTAAGTCTACCTCAGCTTCCAGAGTTGAGTTTTTCATACCTATGTGTACTTGCTGTACCACAGTGCAACTGAAGGGTAGGGATTCATAAATGTAAGACAAGTATTTGGATGACAGAACTAAGAATTTTTAGTCTTTTTACTTGTGGAAGTCAGGTCTTTTAGAATGATAGATACAGATCCCGCTGCTTCAAGGTGTTTTTTTTCCCTTTCGTTATAGGTGATCAGCTCAGTCAAGCCAGTTTCTCTCTGCAGGATTAAAATTACAGCTTTGCTGTGCAGATATTTATACACTCTGCTTTTTCTGCAGTATCATGTGGAAGCCCCAGGATAAGTCTGTTTTCTCCACAGAGAAGCTCTTCTTCTTTTTTGTTTCATGCCATGCTCGTGTATATTTGTTAGAATTTTGGACTTTCCAGGCATCTCTTACACAGTATCTGGGAGAAAACTCATAGAATAGTAAGGTTGGAAGGGACATCAAAGATCATTTAGTTTCAACCTCCTGCCATAGGCAGGGACACATCCCACTTGTACAGGTCACTCAAGGTTTCATCCAACCTGGCCTCCAGGGAGGTTGTGGAGCACAGAATCACCCAACAGGATCAAAGATCACGTTGGGCGATTCTGTGCCCCACAACCTCCCTGGGCAACCTGTTCCAGTGTCTCAGCACCCTCACTGCAAACAACTTCCTCCTAACATCCAGTTTCAATCTCCCCTCTGACAGTTCAAATCCATTGCCCCTTGTCCTGTCATTGCAAGACCTTGTCAATAATCCCTCCCCAGCCTTTCTGTAGTCACTTTCAGATACTGGAAGGCTACTCTTCGGTCTCCTGGAAGCCTTCTCTTCTCCAGGCTGCAGAGTCCCAATTCTCTCAGTCTGTCCTCATAGCAGAGCTGCTGCAGCCCTCTGAGCATCTTCGTGGCCTCCTCTGGACCCGCTCCAACAGTTCCATGTCCTTCCTGTGCTGGGGGCTCCAGAACTGCACACAGGACTGCAGGTGGGGTCTGAGGAGAGCAGAGTAATGTCCTGGTTTTCAATGTGTTCCACTCTGTCTTAAACAGTTGTTTTAAGGTCAGTGATGTCAGTTCTGTCTTTTCTGCAATGATGTTTGTGAAGATGAGTGTCTCTTAGGTCAACAGACATAACCTGTGCAGTTTGACACAGAAATGTTCATCTTTGTAAAAAGCAACTTGGTACGATTTTTTTTTTTTTTCCCCCCAGAAGCAAATTTTTGGTTTTGATTTGGTAAATAGCTTACTTGGATTGATATTTTTATTTTTTTCCTCCTAATTAAGCTTGTTTTTATATTGGGATGTGTATTTCACAGGGAGATTGTTTCCAGTAATACATTTCAGATAAACAGGTGACAGCGAACCACAGACAAATCCGTCACTAATTTTGGCACTATCAATCACTTTTGAAGCTAATGCACAAAATCAGCGAAGACAAACATTTAGCTCTGTTCAATGTGTTACTCTCTGTCAACTGTTGATGGAGAGGGTTTTTAATGATTTTGGACGTGTCATGCTCCACTTAGAATATTGTGGCATTTCCATTCATAAATACTGAGGAATAACTGTCATTTGCATAAATGGAAACTGTAATTATAAATGTACTTATGGCAGGAATGTAAAAGGGGGAGTACTGTGTGCAGTTCTGGAGCCCCCAGCACAGGAAGGACATGGAACTATTGGAGCGGGTCCAGAGGAGGCCACGAAGATGCTCAGGGGGCTGCAGCAGCTCTGCTATGAGGACAGGCTGAGAGAGTTGGGACTCTGCAGCCTGGAGAAGCGAAGTCTTCCAGGTTGCCCAGGAAGATTGTGGCTGCTTCCTCCCTGGAGATGTTCAAGGCCAAGTTGGAGGAGGCCTTGAGTGACCTGTACTAGTGGGAGGTGTCCCTACCTATGGCAGGGGGTTGGAACTAGATGATCCTTGAGGTCCCTTCCAACCTTACCATTCTATGAGTCTATGTTCGCTAATGTAGAAATATAAATAAGACGGATAAGTGTTCACTCTTCGGCATGGAAATTATGTTTTGGACAGTTTGAGATGCATTTTGGATGGCTAAAGAACAGTATTAGGAGGCTGCGTTTTTAATATTTACTATGTTGCAATTAAATTGTGGAGTATATAAATGAGTTAGGTAAGAGCAGTGTATCTAACGCGAGAAACAAGTGTGGGACTTAGCTTGGCAAATTTAAGATTGAAAAAATGCTGGAGAGTTGTCACCATCGGGGAAGAGCCTAGCTCCTTAGGGTTGTATCCTCAATTGTGCCATTGTTTAACTGTGCTTCATATTGTCAGCACCGCAATTAATTATCCTCAAACTTTCGTAGAATCATAGAATGGCTCAGCTTGGACTGCACCTTTAGAGATCATCTATTCCAACCTCCTTATCATGGGGCTGGAACACCTCTGAACTAGACTTGGCTCGTCAAGGTCTCATCCAACCTGGCTCTGCACACCCCCAGGGAGGAGGCATCCACAGTCTCCCTGAGCAGCCTATTCCAGAGTCTCACCAATGCTGATAAAATGTATTTTTAACAAAAGTTATATATATAGGTATCCTTTAAGTTAGAAATCAACACTGTTCACTATGACAACTACAATTTAGTTTCCACCCCTGCATTCAGTACAGGCTTCCTTGTTATATTTTTCGTGACAATCATTGTTTAGAATTGCTCCATATATGGAGTGCAGAACTTGTTCATATTTTTGCCGGAAATGTCTTACACAACCAAAATCCCTGTAGCGTTTTAGCCTGTGTTTGTTATCTCTGAATTTCTCTTTGATGCCTAGATTTTGGACTAAACACACTCACTATTCATAAACAAAAAAGATTCAGGGTGATTTTAATTAGGGGCAGGGAACCGAACTGCTGAACTGCAAAGTACTACCTGAGTCCTATTTGCAGTTCCTTGCAAACTTCTCCTGAGAAGTTGTTGCTAAGAAACATCATCCAGCTTCTCCAGAACAGCTTCTCCTTTACCCTTTCTGACATGTTCAAAAGGTAGAAGAGCATACTGGGTTTTACCAATGTTCTTAACAGATATCTGTCTGCTCACAGTCTAATGAATGGGTAGAAAAATAGTGGTTCTTGTACAGGCAAATGAATTACAGCCCCCTGGAAACACAGTGGTTGCATCATCGATTCTATCTAAAAAGCAGGTTTTGTGACTCAGAGTACTGGAACAACAACTCAGAATGAAAAAAAAAAATTTACATGCGATTCGTGAAACTGGAAATCTAGTTGGCTTGCTGACTGGAAGAATAACTGATTGACACCAAGATCACTAAGCAAAGAGTGAACTAACAGAATTAGATTAACGAAAACATAAGGTAATTACAACTGTGAAGAAACAACTTAGAATTTATGATGCTGCCTTGGGGCGAATCGTCAGATGTATTATCAGTGAACAATTAGGAGCTGATAAAAGTTGTCCTGCATGTATAGGATTATCAGGCATAGTTACAGATGTGTTTCAAATGAGAGATTTATTGGACCTTTCCTGCCTGAAATATGCATGTCATGTGGACACATTATTTATGATAACAAATAAAATCGAATCAATTCCTGAAGAACGTTTCATGGCAGAAGATCAAAGCTCGTGCATGCTTTTCATTTATATTCCGTAAAAAAGATTAATTTCATGCCCTTTATTGCATTATATTAATCAGTTTCCCTAATATGTGTGTTATTAATGAATAGTCCTGTAACAGCTGTTAAAATACTGGTAGATTAATAATGGAAGTAAAAACTTCACTGTATGGCTAGGAAAACCTCTGCCATTTGCAAAAGTAGAGAAAAAAAAAAATCATGTGTGGCAAAATAGAAGTACAAAATACATACCACAGAGAAATTGTAAGTCAGTCCCTGAGGGCAGGTGGTTTTGAAGAGGCAGTGTTTTAGGAAATCCGTATCTTTATGTCTCCAATATCACCATTCCTCCAGCACAGAGTAGAGGTCTCAAACCTGTTCAAAAATATAGTGGGAGATATACAGGAGTGTATTTCAGCGAACCCTGGGATGGAATGGTGACAGAATCTAAGGAGGAAAAAGGAAATAAAAGATAACTGTGAGGTTACAACTTAAATGGCAGAAAAATTGCTGTTGTTCTCCAAAGATGTAGTTTATTAATTTTCTTTCGAAGTTTCTGTGATTGCGAAGCAAAGAACTTGTTTTGTGTCTACTTGCACAAACACAGTACTGTGTATTTGCACAAGGGCATCCAGGAGACTTTGTAGGACTGGAATCTCTTCATGTTTAGTGATAATTTGCACACACGCAGGCTCAAACGTGGAACTGTAACTGCACCTCATGTGAGAAATAACTTATTAATGAAATTAATAATAAAGGCTTTAATTTCATTACTGAAATGCAGATGGGACTGGCCTCCTGAAGCAATGCAAATTATCCTAACTTTACCTTCAGCATCATTTAGCTGCCCATACTCTTAAGGAATATGATTCTCTAACTTCCAATTCTATTTTAGTTTTTAATTATATGCAAAATTATGTGAATACCAGATCCAGTATTAATGTTGGTGAGACTGCTCTACCTCAGTTGCTTGTAATGCTTTCTTTGTGAGAGGTAGACTCTTTACTAGCCTCCAGTTCTAAAGCTTGAGTCTTGCTGCACCAGGATGTGGATATACTCTGACATTACAGTATAGTAGTCACTGTCTCGTCACAAGAACTATCCTGTAGCAGTTAATGAGGTTTTATTTGTTCTGGAATGACCAAATGCAAAATTGAAGACTCCCAGAGCAGGAGCATTGGTACAAGGACAGTTCCTCAATGTTCAAATGCAGATGAGCAGTCAAGGAGAATACAGAGAAAAGAAAATTAAAGAGAATTTGAAAATCACATGGAACTTGTAATTTACTTGTAACTCATAAGAGGCATAGTTTTGGTTTTATGGAAGTATATGCACAAATTCTGGTAGTTAATTTCCTCATTTAGAAGAGGCAGCTATGTCATAGAATCATAGAATGGTAAGGTTGGAAGGGACCTCAAGGATCATCCATAGGCAGGCACACCTCCCACTAGTACAGGTCACTCAAGGCCTCCTCCAACCTGGCCTCGAACACCTCCAGAGAGGGAGCAACCACAACCTCCCTGGGCAACCTGTGCCAGTGTCTCACCACCCTCACTGCAAACAACTTCCTCCTAACATCCAGTTTCAATCTCCCCTCTGACAGATCAAACCCATTGTCCCTTGTCCTGTCATTGAAAGACCTTGTCAATAGTCCCTCCCCAGCCTTCCTGTAGACACCCTTCAGATACTGGAAGGCCACTACAAGGTCTCCTGGAAGCCTTCTCTTCTCCAGGCTGCAGAACCACAACTCTCTCAGCCTGTCCTCAGAGCAGAGCTGCTGCAGCCCTCTCAGCATCTTTGTGGCCTCCTCTGGACCTGCTCCAGCTGTCCCATGTCCTTCCTGTGCTGGTGGCTCCAGAACTGCACGCAGGACTGCAGGTGGGGTCTGAGGAGAGCAGAGCAAAGGGGCAGAATTCCCTCCCTTGCCCTGCTGGAAATGCTTCTCTTGCTGCAACTCAGCACACGGTTGCTGTCTGGGCTGCACACGCACAGTACAGGCTCATGTTGAGCTTTTCATCAACCCAGACCTCCTGTCCTGGTACATAGATCAACAAAATTAAAATTACATATTTTACTTGATGACTCTGCTGTTTAGAACTTTCACAAAATGTATAGATTCCTTTCTTTCTAAGTGAAAGATCTCAGGAATGTGAGAAACTTAAGCTCTGAGAACAGAAGAATGAAATTTACAGCAGGAAGATAAGATAGAAGCATGAAAAATGAAGGACTTGTGTTGAAACCTGTTTGGAAAAAAATATTGCTTGAGATATTTGACAAACCTTTTTGTTTCCACCTGTTGTACTTTCCCACAGCACAAAAGAAAAAGTTGTGCTTCTATAGAAATCTAAATTCTGTTTTTAATGAAAATTTTCAGGGCTTTCAAGATCCCTTGATAGCAGTGGTGATAATGCAGTTGTTTACTCCATTGACTACTTGATTAATCCTCTGTTTTAATCATAGTTACAGCAATATTCACCTTCTCCAAATTAGTAAACAACTCACAGCTGTTGTGCAAAAGTTTCTATAGTAATGCATATTCATTAATATTTGATATAATAACACTTATTAATTTGTTTTTTGCAGAGAAACAGCTAAATGATATTTTATAAATAATCTGGCAAATAATGCAGATTTTTTTTTCATGGCTGGTGTCAGTGATATATGAATCGCCCTGTCTGTACATTCTTATTAAATACCGGAATAAAACTGCCTTCCAGCATCTCTGAACAACATTGAGGCAAATGTTTTTGTTGTGTACATGCTAGGTATGAAGAGGCTGAAGAATCAAGGTCACAATCTATAGAATATGACCCCAAGGGGTTCATTCCTTTTCCCAATAAATAGCAAAGTCTTAGACTCTTCCCATGCAGTCAATTCTCAGTTTCTCAGATAGTGGCGATAACAATAGTTGGAAGCAGTTTGTGCTTACAGCCCTACCATGAAACAGATTTTCTTTCCTAATATATAACTTCAGAGATAAAACTGGAGGTCAGCCTGTTTTTGAGGAGGTTGAACTAGATGATTTACAGAAAGAACATACAAATCACTCCGATTCCATGATTTTGTATACCAAGGTTTCTGCTATTGAACCCCATGGTTATTTGCTTTGTGTAGATATGAGATGCAGAGAATAATTTATTCCCTTCATTTTTGTAGTCGCTGTTCTGTGTTCTCTTGATCTGATACCATTTTTATCACAAATGCATTTCTAGAATTTGTTGATTTAGATGCTATTTTCCAGATCTGTGATTCAACTAACCTGCACTTTCCAGAGGGTGCTCAAAGCTGGGTTACTTAGGCTGTTGTAGACCTTATCACTGATTAGTAGGATGGAAGACTTAGATTGTTTTCCATACAAAATACTATGGATATAGCCCATTGAAATGTTTTTCTTGTCTAATACAGCTGAGAGATGGTCAACTTATGATCCTTTGTAATTCTGAGATATTTTGGTTTGTTTTGTTGTGGTTTTCCTGGTGTTGGGTTGTTTTTTTTTTAAAAAGAAGGAATGTCCTAGAAGTACATTCTGCTGCTTCCCTTGTCTGAGTCCTATACTGTATTTCTTTGTCTTGATTATGGAAATGTAAAGTGTAATTGTCTGAAAAGTCTGAAGTCAAAATATGAAATTACTGCTTGCTTTCTCATCTACAAGACATGACTGACCTATGAATTGAAATAACCTTGATCCATGTCATCTTTCCAGTACTCATAGGTAGTTCTATAATTCTGATTACCTGAAAATCAGTGCACTGAAGCAGTCTAAAGTTCAATGACTCTTCTGTTCTCTCCTCTCTTGGAAATGAACAAAGATTAGTTTGACTGAACATTTAGTGTTTAGAGACTTCTACCTGTCATCCATGAGGATGTGTATCCAATGAGATGTTAGACACTGTCTTTTCTTTCAAGTGGCAGCTGGGAGAAGTTTACAATGGATTGTTTACCTGACATAACATTACACAGCTGAGAAAATGCATCTTGGTTTATTTTTTCCAAGCAAGCTTCACACAAGCACTGGCACCTTTAAGAATTCTTCGGTGCTGTACCAGCTTTAAGGGGGAAGAGGACAATTATATTGGTGAGCTTAATTTAGGTGTAACTTGATTCTGTGGGGTGCTTAATACGTAGAAGCAGTTACTCAGATCAGTGAAGGCTTCTTCAGTCTTAGTTTTGGTGCTGATTTAATTTAGTGCTACTCCAATGAACTTTTAAAAGTAAGAAAACTGTTCCTTAAGCTATTCTGCTTAATGCTCACTGAACTAGAGCAGCTATGAATGCTGCCCTGTAATCAATCAGTTGTGATTTTTAAAATCATAATAATTTGATAGAACAATTCCATGTTTCATGCTGAGGATATAGGCTAGCCTGACATTCACTGCTGTGAAGCTTTTAATGGAATTTAGGTAGAGCTTTAGCTGGAATATTTTGGCTACAAGACAGCCCTAAAAGAGGAAAGCAAGGGTGAAAAGAAATAATATGCATAAGTTGCAGCATCATTTATATTTTTTTCAGGAGTTTTTGGGCACCATGAGCTCTCGTTAGGTAACCATGTGGGTTGTATGTTCCGTAAGTCTGAACATCATAGCAACCCCCTGTGCTTATTGATTTGGTTTTGCAGGCTGATACAAATTCACATCTGAATGACAACGTTCTGCTATTATAGACTCATAGAACGGTAAGGTTGGAAGGGACCTCAAGGATCATCTAGTTCCAACCACCTGCCATAGGCAGGGACACCTCCCACTAGTACAGGGCACTCAAGGCCTCCTCCAACCTGGCCTTGAACACCTCTAGGGAGGGAGCAGCCACTACCTCCCTGGGCAACCTATGCCAGTGTCTCACCACCCTCACTGTAAAAAACTTCCTCCTAACATCCAGTTTCAATCTCCCCTCCGCCAGTTTAAACCTGTTGCCCCTCGTCCTGTCATTGCAACGCATTGTAAATAGTCCCTCCCCAGCCTTCTTGTAGGCCCCCTTCAGATATTGGAAGGCTACTCGAAGGTGTCCTGGAAGCCTTCTCTTCTCCAGGCTGCAGAAACCCAACTCTCTCAGCGTGTCCTCTGAGTAGAGCTACTGCAGCACTCTGAGCATCTTCACGGGCTCCTCTGGACCTGCTCCAACAGTTCCATGACCTTCGTGTGCTGGGCGCTCCAGAACTGTACACAGTACTATTGCTTTCTTTATGCTTAAATAGCTCTTTATGGCATTTTCTTGTGTGATTTTTTTTTCTTTTAGTATAATGGTTTTGTTTTCCTTTCTGTTTCTCAGTGGGTTTGTGTGTTGTTTGACTTAAGTGTTTGGTGTCTTGTTGCTTGTTCCAACTGTAAAGGACATTCTGAGAGGAAAAAACACGTTTGGTGAGATGTGTCCCATTCTTGGTAGTGTCTCTGTCATGGAATCAACATTTTGTTCTCATTTAACTATTAATCAATTTAAGCATGAGATGGGGATTTTGATGATTTTGATGATACTTGGTTTGTTTTGCTTAGCCTCATCAGGCCTTTCTGTAGTGCTGTGTGCAGCCATATACACAGGGGCTTCCATCAGCACTGGAGAAGGTCTATGCCCTTGTCAAGTGCTTAAAAAGCTTTTCCTTTTCAGTTTGAGGGATGTGTTATGAATTTGGAATTGGGTTAAAAAGTCACAAGTCAAGATTCTACATGCTACATTTTGTTTTCCAAATTATGCTACTGTTTTCCTCTTTTTCCTTCATTTTCCTGTCAAAAACACAAAATCCAATAAAACTAATGAAAATACATAGCAAATATAGAGTCACAACATTCTGCTTGTAGTACTGCAAGGCAGTGTTTTAAAAGGAAAAAAAAGACACTTAAGGATTATCAAATGCCATAATTTTGGAAAGTCACTAGCAAGATATACAGAATTTAAAGGGCCTTGGGTTGCTTACAGTTGAAAAACTGAGTGTTAGTCAATTTTTTTTCTACTTTATTTCAACCCATTAATAATAAAGTTCCCTTGCAATTCACTCATGTTTCCATCCTCCAAATACTTGTATGCAGTTAAGTCCATTTAGTAATTATTTATCCAAGCTATGCATGTTATTTTTCATACTCTTTCTTCATAATTTATTCTCTCCATCTTCATAATTACTACTTGTGCAGTTCTCTTCTTGCCTTCCAATTTGCTGGCCTCTTCCTTGTATACACATAGCTGGAAATGAGCCCATTCTTTCAGTTGTAATTATGCAGGTGTTCTATAAATAGAGAAGAGTACCTTTTTAATTTATCATATGCTACTGCATCTTTTCAGCAATCATTTGGAAAGGGAAAATATTCAGATGTAGTTACAGCATATTGTTATAGACAGCTTGGGCTTGCAGTATTTATCTTCCTTTCCAGTGAGGAAAAAGTGTCTCGACTTATTTTTCAGCATTTGCAAAAATAAGCAAGGCAATTAAAGTGAATCATTATAAAGTTTAATTGAACAAGAGGGGCTCCAGGTCCAATAGATAAATAGTCCTTTTTTTTTTTTTTTTCCTTCCCTTGGCTTTTGTTAAAATATGTAATTAAGTAGAGGGCTCCCATCCTGCAGCTGGTTTTGACAGCTTTGAGTATCAGCAAACAAATCACAACATGATAACAATGTGTGACCTATATACAGAAGAAAGGTGACATTTTAGCTGTTCTGGCTGCAAAGCTTGAATTTTGTGACAGCTACGCCTTAAAAGATTCAATGAATAATTAAGAAAAGAGGGGGAGAAAGTCTGCAGGCAGTTAGCCATTGTGACATTCAGTCAAATATTAAATAAACACCTCAAAACCCAAACGTTGTCCTTGCTGCCATAGATAACTCCAAGTAGTTCACGGAATCATAGAATCACAGAATGGCTTAGGTTGGAAAGGGCCTTAGAGGTTTCCCAGCCCAACCTCCCCACCATGCCCAGCAACACCTCTCAACTAGACTCAGCTGCTCAAGGCCTCATCCAGCCTGGTCTTGAACACCCTCAGGGAGAAGGAATCTCCAGTGTTGCTGGGCAGCCTGTTCCAGCATCCTATCACCCTTGTACTGAAAGAACTTCTCCCTAAGATCTAGCCTTAACCCACTCTTCCTCAGCTTAAAACCATTCCCTCTTGTCCTGCCCCTAGACACCCTTCTGAAAAGTCTCTCTGCAGCCTGCCTATAGGATCCCCTTTGGTATTAGAAAGCAGCTCTAAGGTTCCCCTGCGGTGGTCTTTTCTCCAGGCTGGACAACCCCAGCACCCTCAGCCTGTCCTCAAAGCAGAGGTGTTCCAGCCTGTGGATCATCATTTATGGCCCTTCTCTGGACTCATTCCAACAGATCTTTGTCCTTATGGTGGGGGCATCAGAACTGGATGCAGTATGGAAGACCAGGGGTGGAGGCAGATGTCTTCACAAGAGCAGAGTAAGGGGGCACCATCACCTCTCTTGGCTTACTGGTCACACTCCTCTTGATGCAGCCCAGGATATGACTTGCCTTTGGCACTGCATGAATGCACTATAGGTTTATGTTGAGCTTCTCATTAATCAGTACACCCAAGTCTCTTTCTTCAGAGCTATCTTTATCCAATTCTGTATGGGGTTTTACCAAAACAATTCAGTTTGTTTCCTTCTGCGTGCATGGTCATATAGACCAGTAAGGCTTTGATGAAAAGATCATGAAGGACACTGTAGTAAGGTGCTGCTGCCTGATTGAACCTTAACTTACATGAAAAGCACAAAGTCAAGGTCTAGCAAGTCAGTTTTGGTATTTAAGAATCAAGCATATCAGTAGGGACCTAGTGAAGTTCAGTGTCTCTTCCTTGCTAATAGCTTTGCCTACCACCAGCTACACCCACATTGACCTAGCTTCATTTCCCCTTCCCTGAGTGCAAAGTACTACTTATATGTGATACTTTCAGTGGAGTTGGAATTTTATTTGAGCTACCACAAGCTGAAATGGGACACTAGGACAGCTTACAGCTGTAGAGGCTACTTAGACTACTGGAGGATGTGGGAGCATTTCCTTTCTTTCTGCATGGAGGAAGACGGGGTGGAACAGGATTTGGCAGGGGGCTGTCTTGGCTCTGAGGAAGCTTTTTCATTCATGGTATTTGCATGATACTCCTCCAATAAAACAGTTTCTGTGTGACATCTGAGATAGCAGTTCATACAGTCAATCCAGTCATTTATTGTGCTCCACGGTGCATATTCTGTTATAGTTGATACAAAGCACAAAGCTTTAGAAATCACCTGGTGGTATGTACTCTTCTTTGAAATACTGTAGAAATGTGTATCAGTAAACCTGCCTGGTGTATGCTACACATGTTCTTCTCTACTGATATTTTTTTCCTGTAGTACAATATAGTTACAAATTCTACTCTGACAGATTTCTGAATTGCTTATTAGTTAAATGGCTTATGGTTGGTGAAACACACAATTAAAAAATAGAATCTCTGTGAGCTAAGGCTTTGCTTCATCAATTTTTCTAGTTTCTTGAATGAAAATTTATTATATTATTGGTGATTTATTTTCTCCTGCCTTCAGAAAATTAATTTTCTGCCAAAAGACCATTGCAGAAGTCTCCAGATCCAGTTGTTCTTACCTATATGAACCACAATTTTCTGTCTGCTTCTCGTGCAAATGGTATTAAAATGCAAGACCTGTTACTGCCTCCCACCTTTCAAGAGAAAGAAAATTACAGAGGACTTTACATCTATTTGTGTGATGTGGTGGATAATCAAAATTTAAAGCTTCAAGGTCAAATGTACTTTCCTGAGTGACTCAATTACTGCTCGGTTTGATGGCAGCAGAGAAACAAGGATGCTTGAGCTTTAAAATTGCTGGGGTTTCATTTTATAACTAGAGCATATTAACAGGAAGCTGTTAAATACAATTTATATGTGAACAACTGCTAGGCACACTGGCTCCATTGTGTGAGGGATTAAATAAATGTAATACTTTCCCATTATTATTCGGTGAATAGACTTTTTTTTTTTTAATTAAGTTTTGGTTGAAATGTGCATAGTTATATTGTCAAAGTGACATGNTAACTCTGATCCTTTAAGTTCTGTGGCTGTCAAGGCATAGATATCTTTTGGTTAGTGCTTTCATAAATCTTTAAATGTGCACATAGAGATCATGAAACTATGTCATTTTCCAACTAGAGAGATACATAAATAAAAATTCTAGTACCAGTTCAAAATTTCCTTAACATCGTGCCAGAGGGTTATCACTGGTCTTAGTATTCCATGTCACAGCCATTTTCAGAAATTAAGGTTCTAAATTATTTTTTTTTCAACTTATGCTGCTT
>VWYK01040112.1:0-13592 GCA_013399775.1 Semnornis frantzii | reverse complement strand
TTCCATGTGAACCTGAGGAAGACTTTTTTCACTGTGAGGGTGACAGAGCACTGGAACCAGCTGCCCAGGGAGGCTGTGGAGTCTCCCTCTCTGGAGATATTCAAGAACTATCTGGGTGTGTTTCTGTGTCATCTGCTCTAGGTAATCCTGCTCTGGCAGGGGATCTGGACCAGATGATCTTATGAGGTCCCTTCCAGTCCCTGACATTCTAAGATTCTATGATTCTATATAACCCACTTGGTACCTTCTCCTTTTCTCAACCAACAGCCACCGCTTCTGCCACAAGACATTTAGAATAAGCCAACAGTATCTGCAGTTTAAAACTATGTTGGGCTGTAAACTAGAGCAGGTGAAGTGCAGAAGCATTTAACCTGATTGATTCTATGATTCCATATTCCATTTTTTAAAAGTAACTAGTTTAAAATACACCTTGAAAGCAGCAAGCAGTACAGCACTTTGAGTTGAACCACTAAATTCATGTAGCCCACTGTCCAAAATTCTAGATTCATGGGTTGTTAAAACAAGACAACAAGAGTCTTTTCTCTCATTAGAAGGAGATGTTTTGGTTTATTCACTTCATTTAGTTTAAAGACTTACTCACTGAAAGCTAAGAAACTTTTCGGAAACTTTTCAAGCTTGGGAGTTGAAGAACCAGGAAAGTTCATTTTTCTTTACAAAACACTAAGAAAAATAAGGTGTGAGAGTGTAAATTATGCTAGTTTAAAAGATGTGACCAAATGGAAATAAATTGTTCAATTCCCTAAGTATGGATGGATTTTTTAGACTCGGATTTCATTAAAAAATATTTTCTTTAGCTTTAAGTAAAACTACCTTCAACAGTCTGGAGAGAGAACCAATAAAAAATGTAAAGCTATGTGTGCATTGTAATTGAATTGCATTTTCAATCCAATTAGGTCTTGACATAAATTAATCCTCTGATAAAAATGAACCCATGGTTTTCTAATATAATAAAATGTAAAAATTAGGCTACTAAGTATGTGCACATTAAACTACAGCATTGCTTGATTTAAACTGCTACAGGTATAGCATATCCTTCTGGTCAGGAGTAGTATCATACTTAGCATGTCAGTATGCATTTATCAAAAAGAGGGCAATGATGAACACCAAAATAAAATCAGCATTTCATTAGCAATATAAAAATGTAAAACTGCATGGTGAGATTACAACAGATTTAAGATCACATTTCCTGCTTCTCAGTTTAAGTCCTCAATCTGTATCCATATACCCTTGCAAACTCCTGGAGTGGAAGTAAAATTGGACAAAGAAATTGGATTAATTTGTTAATCCAAGGAACAAGAGAATAAACCTGATGGATTACATTAATCTTCCTGGAGTTGCATGGTGCTCAACAGTGAAAAAATAATTTGCAATTGATTTTCAAATTCTTGCTCAAGAAAACAGAGATGTAGCCTAAAAAGCAATTAGGCCACTGCCTTTCCTTAGTCCAGCAAACAGACATTTTACCAAGTACCAGCATTCCTTCTGATCCTTGGCAAATACAAAAGACAAGGAAATACTTTGGAGGCTTAGCTTTATGCGCATACAGGCACTGGAAATTAAGCTCCTGCTGCCTGATGGGCTGATCTGCCAGGTTGCTACAGCTAAAAAGGATTCCTTGAAATCAGTTAAATGCACTTTTCAGAGATCTGGTATTTAAAAAGAAATTATGTTCATGCTAAAAATCAAAAATACTATCATACAACTCAAAAAACACAAGATTTTTTTTTTTTAAATGAGGAACTGCATTTTCCAAATCATACTGAAAAATCTATAAATGTTATACTTCTAAGACTAGAACAAGATAATGAGAAGTTCCAGCTTCCAAAAATTTCTTGATCCTGAACCCTAATCTGTCAAACCTTTACTAGACAAAATGCTGAGTGCTGCTGTTTTTGCTCAGTTTAGGATTTGGTATTTTAGATCATAGATGGTGTTCTAATGAAAGGTTTAATGTCTCATTTATGACAGATGGAAATAATTACTTCCAAAGAATTGTTATTTTTATGCCCAAACTATTAGCAGGAATCATTCTCATTGCTCCATAGATTCCAACAATAGTGAAAACACTTCCCAGCAAGCTTCAGCCTTAATGAAAGCAGGGAACTCTGAGAATCAAGTATTGAACATCTAAGCTCTAAAAGTTTGATATTGTCTCAAGGCATCAATCTTCATAATTTACTCATCTCATTCCCCAGTGTGCTGCATCTGCTCCAGAGAAAAAGCTGTTTTGAATCTGTTGAAATCAGCAAACACAAGTCCTATTACCTTCTTCAGGGCCTGCAGCCTGGGCATTTTAAAAAGAGAGCACACAACACTGCCTTGTGTGACGCTGAGCACCCTGCCATGGCGAGGCCATAACCATAGACAGCAGAAATCTCTGCCCGAGGTAGTTCTAAGACGAGAGCATCAATCTGCTAGAGAAACAATATCATTGAGTAGCTGCTCCTCAGCCATATTGGATTTTGTGTTATTCTCTGTCTGACTTCATGAGAATGAAGTGTTTAGCTGCATTCATGCCAAGCTTTATGGGATCTCCAGTAGAGAGTGGTGCATCCTGGATTTTTGTGGCAGCTGAAATAATGGGTGTACATCAGCTCAGAAAAAATGAGACAGCTTCTTAACAGCCTATCAGATTCAAAATCTGTCTGCAAGGGTCCAGGCTTCAGGGAGCATGCTCAACATTTTTTACTGATTTACTGATGCTCAATCAAAACGGTTTGGAAATGGCTGCTCTATTAACAGACACTCAGTATCCCTCATTGAAGCCATTTCCCTTTGCTGCAGACCCCCAGCTTCTTTATCTAAACACCACTTTGCCCATATTATCCATGTGCAAACACAAGCTAGTACTTCACAAAAGCCTAAGTACATTTGTTTGTGCTACATTATTAGCAACTGCATTGAAAGGGTGAATGCTGGGGGACTTCTCTGAAGACTGATGTGGTGTTGTTAGCCTTTAAAATAATTTTTGTCTCTTTGATGTTTTGTCCAAGTGAGTTGAGAAACTGAGCAGATATAGTGGTGTTCTCAGATAATATCATCCTAATCCACTGAATAATCTGTTTCTTTCCCTTATAGCTCTCCTACACTGTGAGAATGTTTATTTTCCTCCAGCTTTTGATCCTCTTTCTATGGCAGGGGGTTGGAACTAAATGATCCTTGAGGTCCCTTCCAACCTTACCATTCTATGATTCTGTTTATAAGCCTCCCTTTTTGACTGCATTTCAGCAGCTCTTTCTTAATTTTAGGCTTAAAGTCTGTGAACAAATTCTGCTAGACATTTTATGCTCCTTTGCCCTCTCCCCTCTCAGGGGGTGATTGGTCAATATGATTTTAATTTGATGGGTTTGTAGAATTCTCTGGACACCTTCACAGATAACTTCGGAATTCCTCTCACTGTGTCATCACCAGGGTTTTTTTTCAGTCTATATATTTTGGTCTCTCTAAACCTGTTCCCTTGGACTGATGTAAAAAAATCAGTGATCTGTCAAGGAAACGATCCACACGGCCTAAGAGCAGTAGGGTTTGTCCTGGAAGAAGTTCATCTACTTGAGAAAATTTGCTGGTTACGATGAGGTGGAAGAATTGATTTTGCATGATACAGTTAGATCTGTAGAAAGGCCAGAAAGCTTCAGCTATGGTCATGTCTAGTGACATTTTATGGGCTGCTTTTTGTGTGTGCTCTTATGATTGACGTGCATTTGCTCTTTCCCAGAAAGAACAGCCACTCTCTTGGGGTGGTGGTTCTGGCCTTAATCTGTTTTGGACACATGCCAGCTGCTCTGTTGGTGGATTTTTTTTTTTTTTTTCTCTGAAGGGTCAAACAAGTAAAGAGAACATGTATGACAACAAGAAATCATTTTTGTCCCTTATTGCAATGCAGGAATTATCAAAGATAGGGAAGTCATTGCAAAAAGCTTTCTCAGGACAGATTCAGGCAAGGGTCTTGGGCTAGCATAGCCTTTCCTTAGGTGCTGGTGTGGAGAATAGAAAGTATAGCCAGCCAGTTGTGTCACTGACCACACTTTCCTCTCTCAAACCAAATCAGTAATTACAGATTAATTAAATGCACTTGCAAACTCCCTATTTCAGAATTCAACTTGGGGCCTGACAGTATCCTCAGATGGTAAGACCACAAGGTGAAAAACAAAATCAATGGATATGACCTTTCTGGCCTCCATTAAGGACACTGCCTGTTTGCATTCTGCATTTAAAATTTCATTTTGCAATAAAGTTAATTTTTTTTATGGCATTTCTTCTGAGACTATAGGGAATTATCGGGCTGCTTGGCTTATTCTCCCTTGGGAATCTCAAACTGAGCTGTCATGTTCTAAATCATTCCTCACAGCCAGCCCCTATTAATCTCCCAGATCTTTTCACAGCTAGGCATCATATCCTCCATTGATAATTCCATATATTTTCACACCATTGGAAGGACCTTCAAGTACTTTGGAACTATGTGGAAATCACTTTTTTCCTCATGGAAATCAACTCAATCACATATAAACTATAACAGCTGTCAGGGTAAGAGTCAGTGTCTTCTGCAGTTCTGCAATGACTGGACTCATATGGTCATGGCTCATGTCTGTGGTTTCACCTCCTCTGCATGAGTAAGTAAATCAAAAGAGTAACTAACACACATTTCCACCTCACCAGATATGTATAATTAAAATAGGGAGAGGATGAGGAATTAGCATCCTCATACATAAACAAGCAGGAAACACAATTCTAAAATGGTTAAAACACAGGTCGATAGGAACAGCAGCAAAACAGAGGCTCCACAGATCCATTTCAGGACTCCAAGACAACCCAGCATCCTTCACATCCTGCCACGAAAGAGCCACCACAAAGGTCCCTGTCTGCCTTCTGCCTGCTCAACAATTCTCCTTTGAAGTGCTGTAAATAATACTTTAAAATAACCTCAAAAAACCACTTTTGTTCCACAAATTTTCTCCACTGAAGCTTCAAGACAACCTGGAGCACAAAAAAAGGTTGGTGCTGGTCTTTTCTCACAGGTAATTAGTTGATAGAACATCAGGGAATGGCCTCAAGCTGTGACTGGGTAGGTTTAGACTAGGTATTAGGAAAAGCTTTTTCCCAGCAAGAGTGTTTCGGCACTGGAATGGGCTGCCCAGGGAGGTGGTGGAGTCACCAACCCTGGCTGTGTTTAAAAATTCATTAGGATGTGGTGCTTGGGGATATGGTTTAGGGTGAACCTTGTAGAGTAGTGATATTGGTTGGACTTGGTGATCCTGAGGGTCTTTTCCAATCAGAATGTTTCTGTGATTCTGTAACATAAAAGAGCTTTCACTGCATCCTCTACTTCTGGCCTTATAAAGAACAGATAATAATAAGCCTCAGGAATCAGCTCACCCTGTGACAGGAGCTGGTGAGATGTGGTGTCTATGAAACAGCCATGCAACAGCCGTATATAGCCATGTTAAAGATGTAGCATAGCAGTGCTAGAGAAGTAGAATGACTTCACATGACTTTGTATCTGCCCTTAGGTCTCTCCTTGGTAAGGAAAAAATTGCCTGAAACACCCATCATATGCTCGAGAGTTAGAAACACTTCCTGATTATACTTTCTGCATTTCCTTGACTAGATTTTTCTTTCTTTCCGGTGAGGGAAAGGAAACTATGAAAAACACATCTTTTTTCTCATGTGCTCCCTTATAGATCATAGAATCATAGAATGGTAAGGTTGGAAGGGACCTCAAGGATCATCTAGTTCCAACCCCCTGCCAGAGGCAGGGACACCTCCCACTAGTACAGGTCACTCAAGGTCTCCTCCAACCTGGCCTTGAACACCTCCAGGGAGGGAGCAGCCACAACCTCCCTGGGCAACCTGTGCCAGTGTCTCACCACCCTGACTGTAAAGAACTTCCTCCTAACATCCAGTCTAAATCTCCCCTCTGCCAGTTTAAACCCATTGCCCCTTGTCCTGTCATTACAAGACCTTGTCAATAGTCCCTCCTCAGCCTTCCTGTAGGCCCTCTTCAGATACTGGAAGGCTACTCTAAGGTCTCCTCAAAGCCTTCTCTTCTCCAGGCTGCAGAGCCCCAACTCTCTCAGCCTGTCCTCATAGGAGAGCTGCTGCAGTCCTCTGAGCATCTTCATGATGTAGTATGGAGCAAGAAATAAATGTTAGTATTTACTATTGGTAGAAAGCTAAGGGCTATCTTCCTTACTGGGTGTCATCTGTCACTTGCTTTACAAGGTTGCTTGTTTACAAGGATTTTCAAGGGTGCATCCTGCATATCAGACAGCAGGTAACAATCTCTCTGGACTGAGGAAGGAGAACGTCCAGTTCACTTCCTGTGAAAGAGCTCAATACCTCTATGCAGTCAGGAGGCTGAGGATGCAACAAAGCGGAATTGAACAGACATAAACGGTGCACACAGAACAAAGGAAGCCTCCAGTTTTAGGCAGACTAACACCTCTGGGGAACAGCAGAGCAGACCATTTAATATGAGCTTATGACAGTGAATGCACCCTTGGAAAGAAGACCAAAAACTCAAGAGGTATCACAATTAAGACAATGAAAATTGTGTAGACATCTTCTGACTATCTGAAAATCAGGAGGGCCAAGCAACAGGAGAATGAATTTGCCATTTCTATTGAACAGATTATTTCCAAGTAGGAAGATAAAACAGTCCAGAGCATTATGGATGAGGCTTTTTTTTTTTTTTTTTCCTCCAGGTAATCAACATCACCCACACCAAAGTTATATCACTTAGATGCCAGTGACCTCTCCTCAGCTACTGGGATTTGTCTCTACATTCAATGGATAGGAAGATTGTAGCACATAATCAGGAAGGACAGCAGGGGAAGGCCAGATATCCCATTCAGTTAGTAGACTATGCCAAGAGCCTGATAGATCATGCCAGCTCCATCCCTCCTTTGCTATAGATGGGATTTCTCCTGCTTAGGGCAGAAGTAAAACAACTGTGTGGTACAGGTATGCAGAGGTTCATTCTCTCTTCCTGTAGCAAGAGCATTAATAATACATTAGGTGGGTTTCAAGGCTACATATTCTACTGTCTTCCACCTGTGTTTATTTTAATAGGGGGAATACCATATCCTGAACAATGTTACAGTATAAAAAACGTGTTAATAATAGTATTCAACTCTAAATATTGTAAAAGTCTCCTTTCTGTTTGGGATTCAATATAATTTCCACTGCTCCTGTCTATTGAGGTCACCTCCTTGTTATCAGTTCCTGCTAATTAAAAGATTAGGAGATCAAGAAAGTCACCCTGAGGAATCAGTTATCACTAGCACTAGCAACAGCTGGCAAAGTAGTAGAGACATCTGACTAAATGTCCTAACCCTCTTCCCTTTGCACAGCTTTCAAGTCTATCAAACTGCAAGGGACTGGACCCAACACTTTGCATGACCATATTTAGCTCCATGGCCTGTGAAATTCATTTCCACTCTTCTGGTGAATTTGCTGCTAATGATATTTAGCTGAGAACTTCTTTCCAAATGGCTGGTGTATACAAGCCCATATTTCCAGTAACAACATTCTCACATACTAAAAAATGTAGAAGCTCACTTCAGCCTTCAGAGCCAACCAAGTCCTGCACTGCAGCAAGAGCAGTGTGGGCAGCAGGGCAAGGGAGGGGATTCTGCCCCTTTGCTCTGCTCTCCTCAGACCCCACCTGGAGTCCTGTGTGCAGTTCTGGAGCCCCCAGCACAGGAAGGACATGGAACTGTTGGAGCAGGTCCAGAGGAGGCCACAAAGATGATCAGAGGGCTGCAGCAGCTCTCCTATGAGGACAGGCTGAGAGAGTTGGGGCTCTGCAGCCTGGAGAAGGTTTTGAGGAGACCTTAGAGTAGCCTTCCAGTATCTGAAGGGGGCCTGCATTAAGGCTGGGGAGGGACTATTGACAAGGTCTTGCAATGACAGGACAAGGGGCAATGGGTTTGAACTGGCAGAGGGGAGATTTAAATAGGATGTTAAGAGGAAGTTCTTTCCAGTCAGGGTGGTGAGACACTGGCACAGGTTGCCCAGGGAGGTTGTGGATGCTCCTTCCTTGGAGGGGTTGAAGGCCATGCTGGAGGAGGCCTTGAGTGACCTGTCCTAGTGGGAGGTGTCCCTGCCTATGGCAGGGGGTTGGAACTAGATGATCCTTGAGGTCTCTTCCAACCTTACCATTCTATGATTCTATGATAAAGACCTCTTTTATCTAAGTGTTGGGTCACTGCTTGGCCACAATGTTACCCCATGACACATTTTTCCTTTGCTTTTTCAGGCAGCACTAGCTACTATATGTTTAGACTTGATGGCTTCAATGTCATGATGGCAATGTTATCTGTTCCTGTTGCCATAAAACAGACCTCATAGGTTTCTGGATTGCTTTAACACTTAGTGCTGAAGATGTCCTGGTCTGCTGATGCTATTGCTCCCTCATACTGACCAGTGCTTCCCCTAGTTAGTCTTGCAATTGTCTCATTAACAGTATCACAGTAGTGAGCAATACCCAGGATTTAGACATGAATTAAGAGCTAGGACTCCTGAGGCAAAGTTTAGAGAGTTTACTTGGAACAATGAGTACCCTATGCATTCATAGGCTGTTTAATCATCTGAGGATTTGAGCCTCATCATTTTCCTACCCAGCTTTCCTCTCTGGATTTCCCAGTCACCTTGCCCAATTCAACATCCTACTCTGTGATTTCATGAGCTTATTCCATGCAAAACAATAGTCCCTGTGTTAAAGACTTCTCACAACATTAAACTCTCTTGAAAGTGCTTTGAGAGCCATGGATAGTAAGTACCATGAACTGCAAAATACATTAAGTGCTTTGGAATCATTTCCACATGACTTAGTTCATAGCAGGCCTTTCTCAGACACCTACTGTAAACCACTCTTAGTCACAATCTCTCTCTAAACAAATTCCAACATGAAACATTTTGTAATGCTTCATGTTTCCATCACCTTCACCCACAATTACAGAAACATTCTAGCAGTGACACATCTGGCAAAAGAAAGCAGTTTTCCCTGCTAGACCACGAGCACTAACTCCTAAAGTTCTCAGTAGCTATGAAGAGATTCCTGAAATACACTTTCCACATTCCTAGCAATGACTGCTTTATACCAGCCTGAGGCCACAGTCTGCCAACCTGATATGAGAGGAGTTCCAAGTCCTCCAAATGGAATCACTTAGAGCAAAGCAGAGCTGAGCCTGCCTAGCCAGCTTCCAGGAGACCTGAAACAGGGCAGCATCTTAAAACATCCTGGGAGCCCCTTGAAACTTATACCCTTCTGGGAGACATGAAATAGAGTTTGAAGATCTGCACAAAGCAATTCTGACAGCTTTCATACAGCACACACTCTGAACACTAAATTCTGGTTTACTTAAAGAAGATTAAGAAAATGCCTGAAGCATCCTAGTTTATAATCCAGTGATGTCCAAGATCAGATATGACATTGCTTGGTTATTTAAAGTATGGGCATTATAGTAAGTGGAATTTTACTGCTCAGCCAAGATCTGCTGTAGGCTAAGGTCATCTTATAGCTCAACTGACAGTAGTGAGAAGACAATTATAAAGGATGCAAAAAAGAATAACAGAAATATGCAGGCATGACAGAAATAGGTGGTGCCTTAGTGCTGGGACTTACCTTGAAACAATAGCAACAACAGCAGAGCAACACAGTTGTGAGAGGCCCCAAAATGTTTCCTTCTGAGGAGTTTACCAAAGAAACAAGAGGATGCTCTCGTGGTAATTAAAACATAATTCATTAAGTGAAAATAGAAAGGCTTGCAAAGGGACTTTTAAAAATAAATAATTAGAGCTCCTAAGTCCAGAGATAACTGAACCCTGCCTCTCCATTTTGCTATGAACTGTCAGAAACATACAGCTTGGCACAATTATTTCTATCACTGTCCAGGCTTGATTTTACTGTTCTCAATTTAAAGATCTTTGAAACAACCATACCTAAAGATGGCCAGATTGTTCATCTTCCCCAAAGTAAGAGGACTAGCTGACAGTTTTCTTGGTAGAAAGACTGGCAGTCTTCCATAATAAAGACTTTATGTCTGGATCCCTAAATTAATAGCTGCAGCCACTGAACCAAAATAATTTTGTTCCAGTAAAAACTGTCAAGGTGATAACTCTGGAGACTGAGGTGTCTCATTTATTCACAGAAAATTAAATTATAGGAGGCACTGGGCAGATTCCTCCCAACTATGCCTTTCAGACATTTCTCCAATAAAATCTCTGCTCTGAGATGTCTCTGTTGCAGTGAGGGTGGATTTTTTTCATGGCTGTGGATGAACCTGTCAATGGAAAAGGGCAATTAGTACAAATCCCTGATTGCAGATGTGCAATGGGAACATCTGTCTCAGCAGGAAAGACTGACATCCAAGATGCTTTGCAAAAGCCAGGGAACAGGCAACAGATGGCAGCAATTTTCAGTCACCAGTGACTGGCTTGGGCTCCTTTCTGGCTAACAAGTGTGAATGACTCAACTATCTGACCAGTTCCTTCAGGCTTCTGCATCTGCATCTAAAGTAGAAAGGACTACACATTTGGTGACAGCTGGTTTTTAAATTACCTAATACAAACAGAGCTAGTAACAGCACTCAATTCTTATCATGTTGGATAGGAGAGCAAGGGTGCTTAGCTGCACCCAGGCTCTGATCCTGCATTTTGTCCAGTGGTCAGAATGATGATGTACATGCCCAGTTAAAAGGCTCAGACTTTTCACTGGGGTTCTAACTTTTTACCACAAGTCAGACAGAGATACAAAGAAACCACTAAGCAGATGATTCAGTCTCCAGAAAAACTGCAGACAATTTTTCATTCCTCATTTTGTGCACCTATAATTAGTACTTCCTATCCATGAAAACATACAAAAGCACATAAGCATGTGAACAATCCATCTATCCAGTGATAAATCCAACTGACTGTCTGAAGACCTCTCCCCTCCAAAATCCACAAAGACAAAGAAAAATTCAGGATTCTTGGCAACCTACTCCTTTCCAGCACATGCTAAACAAACCACCCTGCCCCCTATCTAACAAGGAGAGAGGATGAATTAACATAACCACCTCTCCACACAGCAATTAGCAAATGAAATCAAAACAAAGGAAACGTCCTCCATTCATCTTTGCCTGCCAAAGAGCACCTGACTGCCATATAATCTACAGCAATTAGCCAAATAATGGGAGCGCAAGAGATTTATCTTGAAGCAGAAATTAGGGAGGGCACAATTAATGTATTGTACATCAAGAGTGCAGGCAAAAGCTGGTGAGCTCTCAGTGCAGGGTTGTTTGAGGAAACTGCAAACCACAGTACCCTGATACTGGGTTGTGACACGTGCACCCCAATATTCTCCTTTAACTTATTCAGGGTAAGTCTGAATGGCATTCACTGCATAGGAGAGAATCAAACTTCAAGGGTGCACCAAATAGCTTATCAGTATCTTCTGTGTGGTCTTGCTTTGGGCTACAGAACAGATGTAGGTTTTTTGGTAACTATTGGCATTCTGGAATCTCCTTATACAAGGAGTTTAGCTGCATAGCTCATCAGGATGGAAAGATCCAGAGAAATATTGAGACAACTGCCACTATCAATCAGTGCATCCTCTCAGCTCTGCATACTGTGGGAGTTGAAGCTAAGAAAGCTCAAAAATAGCTCCTCCAAATAACACAAGTTTATGAACTAAACTTGACAAGAAAGTGAAATTTCTCACATTCATAGTATTTTCTTTCCTGGTACTTAGAACCTTTTGAAGTCTGGACCTTTTGAGGGCCACGAAGATGCTCAGAGGGCTGCAGCAGCTCTCCTATGAGGACAGGCTGAGAGAGTTGGGGCTCTGCAGCCTGGAGAAGAGAAGGCTTCGAGGAGACCTTAGAGTAGCCTTCCGGTATCTGAAGAGGGCTACAGGAAGGCTGAGGAGGCACTATTGACAAGGTCTTGTAATGACAGGACAAGGGGCAATGGGTTTAAACTGGCAGAGGGGAGATTTAGACTGGATGTTAGGAGGAAGTTCTTTACAGTGAGGGGGGTGAGACACTGGAACAGATTGCCCAGGGAGACTGCTCCCTCCCTGGAGGTGTTCAAGGCCAGGTTGGAGGAGGCCTTGAGTGACCTGTACTAGTGGGAGGTGTCCCTGCCTATGGCAGGGGGTTGGAACTAGATGATCCTTGAGGTCCCTTCCAACTTCACCATTCTATGATTCTATGAGTCATGGTGCTCTGATGCTTTTTACCTTTGGTTTTCATCTGTTGTTTTTCTTGTCCATTTGCTTTGAAATTTTAGTGGGGACGTGGCTCAATCAGACATGCAATGCAACTGGGGATTTAAGAATCACAAGAACAGCTTAGGTTGCAAGGGAGCTTAGATATCACCTACTACAACCTTCCTGCCATGGGCAGGGAAGCCTCTCTACTAGGCTTGGCTGCTCACAGCTTCATCCAACATGGCCTTGACCACTCTCAGGGAGGAAGCATCCACAACCTCCAGAGTCTTACCACCCTCATACTGAAGAGCTTCTTCCTAAGATCCAGTCTAAATCTATTTGCCTTCAGTTTAAAACCATTTCCCCTTGTCCTGTCTCTAGACACCCTTATGAAAAGTCCCTCTCTAGGCTTACTGAAGGATCCTTCAAATAGTACACAGTTAGAAAAAAAATGCAAAGCCTCAGATCCTCTTCTACAGGTCAGTTAGGAATCAGGTAAGAGAAGTTTCAATATGCAAAAGAATTATATGGTGCCATTAGCTGAGTATTTCTTAAATTAGGTGTGGTTTATGTTTTGTTGGTTTTTTTTCTTTCCCAGTTTCCATTCTCCAGAGTCACATGAAAACTGAATACCAAACATGGAACAGTTTACAGGGACACCACGAAGCTCTTAATTACATTTGCATCTGAGAGAGAAGAGAAAATTGAGATGAAAATTTAACTACCCGATGATAAACAATGTTTGTTTTAAGCAAAACAAGCCTGAAGGTCTGTGGCTATTTTAATAAAATTAACCCAAACAAAAGAGCAATACCCTTAAACAGCACAAAGCCATTCACATAATGATAAACTTAAAGGTTTTCTTCCATCCAACATGTTGGCAGAGGAGTCATTTAAGGAGATTTACAAAGATGTAGACCTCTGCCATAAACATCTGTGCCCAAATTTTACTATGGCATAGTAAAGAATTTATAGACTTATGACATTCTATGATTAAATGACATTAAGTGTAATAGGACATAGAGTAGGAATTGCATTCAACAAAACACCTATTTTAAAGATATTTTCAACACTACTGAAAACCTCAACCAAGTGGAACAGGCAGAGTACAGACTCTGCAGAGTACTAAATCAATGGTGAAGAAGTGTGCAAATACCTTCTTGTTGTCAACTTAAATATCAACTTATTAGGCAAGCCAACAGAGAATTTGATTTGGGTAACCAGTCTCATAGGTGTTGCTCTTATGTGGCTTTTAGCTGTTCAGCTCAAGAGGAATTCTGAGGGTTCTGCAATGAGATGCATTTTGAAATTATTAGATTTAGCCATAGACAAGAATGCTACTTTACAGAAAGCCTGGTAATAGATTTCATAGAATGGTAAG
>VWYK01040105.1:0-10825 GCA_013399775.1 Semnornis frantzii | reverse complement strand
GTAAAGGGGCAGAATCCCCTCCCTTGCCCTGCTGGCCACGTTGCTCTTGATGCAGCTCAGGACTCAGTTGCTGTCTGGGCTGCATGCACACACTGCAGGTTCATGTTGAGCTTTTCATCAACCCAGACCCCCAGGTCCTTTTCCTCAGGGCTGCTCTTCAGCCATTCACCACCCAGCCTGGATTTGTGCTTGGGATTGTGCCTACCCAGGTGCAGGACCTTACACTTGGCCTTGTTGAATTTCATGAGGTTGGCTTGGGTCCACGTCTCCAGCCTGATATAACTTTTCCACCAAATGTGAGAATAACACCTTAGGCTACTGGCAGGAGTCTTAAGGTGATGTGACTACAGATGAGAGGAAGCTCCAGCCCCAAGGCTGCATGGGTCCCCAGTTCTGTTCTAGCCGAAGGACTATGCAAGGCATACATCAGACATCTAGCTCCAGACAGCTGCACCTCTAACCACATACTGTAGTACTGTACCTATAGGCCAGCAAAAGTTGGTACACACATCTTCACACGCCTGAATTGTTCAAAGGTGTGGTTTTAAAGATAGAAAAAGGATTCAAATCCATTTTTCCTACTTGAAGAATGAGTTGGTCCAAAGAGACATTCAAGAGTTTTGTTCTTTTAGACTGATTTTTGATAGCCAGAAGTCATGATCCAATTCACCTTGGATTCATAATTTTTCAGGAAAACATATCTTTCAGTAAATTACTTTTAAAAGAGTAATTTCCTCCTGCTCTACATCTGTGTTACACTGGTACACAAAATCATACTGCACAATGCATTAGGGCAGAATATCCAATGGTTCAAGAAACAATGATGGAGAAGAGAACCATGACAGCAGCTGTTCTTTTCTCCTGAATAAAAATTAACATGTGATACTATAAGGTGTACACACACACACACACATGCACACACATACATACGTATCCTGGTTAATTTCCACGTCCTAGCTATCCATCTATCTGAGAGAATATTGACCCAATGGTCTTCCTCCAAACCCAAATATTGTTCTTCTTCTGTATTGTTATGAAGTTAATTAGGGAATAGGGCAATTCTCCCACTTCAGTGCTTCCATCTGTTTCTGATTTACCAGTTTCACATATTATGAAAGTGCGCCAGACAGCAGCTCGTCCAATATGTTTCATGTTCACAGTATATATATGAAAGATGGTTTCATATCAGTAATTAAGCATTTACTGGTCTTCATTTTAACTCAATGTTTCTTCTGTGGAGGGAAAAAGCTCCAGTTCCTTAACAACTTGTCACAGTGACTCTGCAGCCTGCGCGTGGCATAATTCCATTTCAGCCCCCACTGGAGTTTGCCAGTAAATCACTAAATGCTAAAATATTGATTAATATAAAACAGTCTTGTTTACATCATTGTGTTCTTAGAGGTTCCAAAAACTATCTAGATTGCATCGTGCTTTATCTTGTCCAAATATTTAGTCAAAGGCAGTCCTTACCTCTAGGAGCTTATAGCTCAACACAGACAAGAGATGCAGTAGAGAAGGTTACAGCATGCTGAGCAGGGAGAGACCAGGCAATAGATTTTCCCCAGTAAGAAAAAAGTCTTTTGCACAGCCTCAGTCCCAACTCATTGCTCTAGTGACAGATGCACTCAGGTGCTTGTAAAACTAACATTTCCAGCTATACATTTTTTTTTGCACACAGTAAGACTTTGGGATTGAAGGGGGGAAAAAAAAATAAAAACAAGAAAAGGGAAGGAAATACCAAAGGTGAAAACTATATCAATTGCTACTTGATACACACAGAATACATTATCTTACATAGGGATGAACCAAAACAGCAACACAAATCATTGCAGAGAAAGGAAAAAAAACCTTTATCAGTGGATTTCTGGAGTCATCGGTCCTCAGAGCAGAGCATTGCTTTGGTCTCACTGGGGAGTCATCGGTCCTCAGAGCAGAGCATTGCTTTGGTCTCACTGGTACTTTTCTGTTGTAGGTATAACGAGGCACCAGGATGAGCAGTCTGCAAGGCATACTATCTATAGGTTGTATGGAGAAGAAGAGAAAATGGAACAAGGCAGGCTACACTGAAGAATTAGGATGACAAAATAGAGATCTACTTAGGCATGCACGCTCCTCTAAAACTCTATAAAGTTATAGTAATTATCCTCCTTTTAAGTTATATGACTTCATATCACTGGGTATTGTATGATAATGGTGCAATGTTTCTGGTAGAATACTAAAATGCCCAGAATTAGATTACATGGTGTACCTCATCATCAGCTGATAAAAAACAAAAGCAAGCCTAAATCATCTGATGGTTTTGTTGTTTGGTTTTTTTTCTAAATTAAATTGAGACTTTAAAGAATTCTGCTGCTTCTTCTCCCCTAACAACTATCAATTATGGTGAATATCTTGAAAGGCCCTGGACAGCCTAGCAGGTCTACAAACTCATACTCAACTGCAGCTGGTATTTGTCAAAGTGAGTACTGTAGTTATGAAAAGTATACATTCCCTGCAGATGTCTTATCCATATAAGGAATATTTTTATCCGACAGTGGCACATTAATAAATATTAGGATTATACAGTCCTCCAAATTGCAGTAGATCACCTGAATAGCTATGCTTGCCAGAACTTTACTCTCTGAAAGAAAATAACATTTAATAACATGGTAGGCTTCTTCACTATGCAAGAGCCCAGTTCAGCAAAAGTAGCTGAGGTCCATACTTGTCAAGATTGTATTTTTAAAAAGAAAAAAAAATCTTTAACAAAACATACTCATAAAATGCATCAGATTGATTTGGATTCAAAACAGGAAAGTTATTCTGGTCTGAGAAATGGAAATTTTCATCTTTGAATGTGAGCTCACCATTCAGCTGATGTAGCCTAAAATTCTCTTCTAGCTCCATATTTGTCCACCAGTAGGAACAGCCCAGTTTGCAGGGGTTCTGGATACTCACAAAAGCCCACTGTAGTAAACATGCTTATCAACTTTTTAGAATCATTTACATTTTGTCTCTAGTGAAGCCAATCACATTGGCATGTACATTGGCCCGTTGGCAGATTTACTTATATTAAAAAAAGCAACAACAAAAAAAAACCCAAACAAAAAAAAATCTTAAAAAAACCCAAACCAAAATAACAAACAACCAGAACTCCAAACCTGCAGCATATCTGCAGAAGGGCACAACATGTCAGAATTAATTCACTGGGTCTTTTTTCCAGTGCATGTACATATATTTGTTCAATTTAAAAGTTTTGTTATTTAGAAGTACCTAGTGATAAAGTAGGGAAGAAAAGTAAAACTTTTAAAACTGTGGACCAAACAGCAGAAAGGCACCTCATGCTTCAATGAAATATGGCTACAAGTGGTTTTCTCCCAGCTGCACCCGTGCCTGTTGAATCCTGCTCCTAGCTGCTCCATTCTCCATGGAATCCACCAGCCATCCCATTTGCCAGCTCCACTGCCATCAAAGGTTTTCTCATCTCCTTCATTCAAAATAAGTCAAGTTATTTAAATATCTTGAATAATAGAATAATTTGGACTGTCGTAGGCCAAACCACCCCTCCACCATGGCAGGTGGTTGCCTCCAGCTGAGAAGCAGCAGAAAAAAAAGTATCAAAGGCAGTATAGGGAGAGGCAGATGCAGAGGAGGATGTTTGCCCAGAGCTAAAGTTTCCACTCCTGCATTCAAAAGCATCTCATCCATTTTCCTGTCAGAAGTTCTGGACATAAATAATGACTGTAAGTCTTCTTGTCTGTCACCTGATTTTTTTTGTACTAGATGCTTTTTGAAGAGCCTTTTTTTTTTTCCCCCCTTTTTAAGTTCATAAAAGTCAAAGTGAAATACTCAGTTTGGGGATGGTGGAATACAAATCAGAGTGTTTGTGATTTGAATGCCTCCAAAGGTTTGTTTGGTTTGGGGGAGTTTTCTTGAGTTGATGGGAATATGCAAGAACATAGTAACCATTTCCTGACATTTTATGCCTTCTGTGGTCCATAGCTGTGAACTTCCTTTCTCTTGTGCTTTTGCCAAAACGATTAATTTCTTGTAATGCACAAAATGCCTTTCTGAACAAAACTGTAGGATATATCTTGGAAGCCCTGTGATTCAGCGTGCATTACAGAAGATGGAGTCAAGCCAGGGACTCTGCTCACAGTGTGAGAATGAATGAGATTTGGTACTACAGCTCCCTCAAGACAATGCACAGTCGTGATCTGTGGTTCAGGGTTGAAATGAATCAACACAAACCATTGTGATGTTTTGAATACACAAAATAAAGCATTTCAATGAAATCCAGGCTTTTTTTTTTTTTTAATAATATTTTTCCTAAGAATTTTGGAATTTCCATTTCAAGGAATGTTCTGATATCTCTGGATTTTGTCTTGTTGCAAAATGAAACTAAGTATTAAGATGCCAGCAATTTCTATGGTAACTCTGTGGCTTCTAAACATGCACAGCATTTTTTTATGCTATATTGAAACAAATTCAGGTGTTCAAGGCCAGGTTGGACGAGGCCTTGAGTGACCTGTTCTAGTGGGACATGTCCCTGCCCATGGCAGGGGGTTGGAACTAGAAGATCCTTGAGGCCCTTTCCAACCTTACCATTCTATGATTCTATGATTCTATGATTCTATGAAATTCATGGGTGTAAGTGCCAGGACCCTCATGAGATATCCCAGTGAGCCACCCGATGACTAGGTAAGTATACAACAATTCCTACAGGGATAATTTTATTCAATGTTATCGGAAAGAGGTTTTCTCATTTATATTTCTGTATCTTGATTCCCGTGTACTGTAATCCCAATTGTAAATACAATCCACCTAGTTATAACAAAACGCCTTTGTAGAGCACACACAGTCTTTGTTTCAGGGTCTGATGTTAGAGGAGTATAAAGGCTGCATTCAAGACGCTCCAGTCTGCAGCTGGAAAAATGGCTGGAAAATTACTTCCTGGCCCACAGCCAGTGCTAAGTTTGCTTAGGATATAATGCAATACAGGACGTGAAAGGCTCTGATCCCTATCTGTTTTTTATGAAATAGGGAAACCCTGCTACTTCTCTGTCCACAATTTGTTACAAGTCATTTATTGACAGCTTATCATGTAATGACCACAGTCAGGGTCCTAAGAACATCCCAGGATGATCTGCATCACTGAATCTATACCAATGGACCAACAGTACATCCCAACCCTGGCCCACCCCTAGGGAGGCAGCTGATGCCTGGGGCTGAGGGCTATACTGGTACCCTGAAAGCTGAATCTATTTCAAATCATTGTAGCACAAAGAAAAAGAAAAATTATTGACTCCAAAATAAAATATATTGATTATTCAGTTATATTTCCCAGGATGAATGGGGCAAAATGGAGAGGAGAGGTTTCATTCTAATATATCTATGTGGTTTGTAGGAGTTTGTATTTTAATCAGATAGTGGAGATTACTATAAACACTCTGCAAATAGCCAGACCTCAGCCATGGGCTGTAGGATGCACTAAAATATCTCTTGGGGGCTTTTCTAGTACTCATTCATGGGAGCAGATCACAGAATCACAGAAATAACCAGGTTGGAAAAGATCTCTAGGATCATCAAGTCCAACCTATCACCTAACCCTTCTAGTTAACTATGCCACGGCACTAAGTGCCTCATCCAGCCTCCTTTTAAACTCCACCAGCTCCCCAGGCAGTTCATTCCAATGGTCAATCACTCTTTCCATGAAGAATTTCTTCCTAACGTCCAGCCTAAACCTGCCCTGGCGCAGTTTGAGACTGCATCCTCACAACCCAACTGTTGTGTTTTCTTGTGTTGCCTCTGTTCACACTCTAAGGTTAGTGTCCTGACCATTAGGCTAGAAGGTTAATGCTTATAAGTATCCCCTTAGCTCTGAGGGATCCAGCTCTGATTTTATTAAAATGTAGCCCTCCCCTTGGGTCCAGTGGGTCTTCATGCATTCAGAACCAAACTTATCCTGCAAAGAGACTATTCTATGGAATGTGGATGTAGAACTCCCTTCAGAAAGAATGGACAAAGTGGCCTGGAGATAATAACGTTGACTTTTCCCAGCATGGAGGATAAATCTTGTAGAGTAGAAAAGGTAGCCTTCACCTTCTGCTTCCTGAAAACTCTCCAGAAGAGTGGTTGGTCTTGGCCTTCGTCTCCTTGGTAGAGTGTGGCATCAGCAGCTGGGGTACCAGCACAAAAGAGTTAATGGCCCCTAAGTGATTTGTAATTAACACCTGAAAAGGTCTAGGAAGAGAGCAAGTGTGACTTCTGAGTCTCACTGTGCAAACACCAAACTGGAGACATAGAGCCAGCATGGGGAGTAGGGTTTCTACAACTTTTTTGAGTAGGGGAAGCCTTTGCTGGTAGGCTGAAGCTGTTCCTTCTGGGTCACAATCAGCAGTTCCTCTGGAATATCGCCACTGAGGGCAGGTATGCCAGCAACAGGCAGGTCTTTGCTTATAGGGCCCTTGGTGACTCTCATGCTCCCACTGTGATGCAGGGATGTGCCTTGGCATTTTCCAGTCTAGATCCCTCCCCAGCCTCAGAAGAGTCTCTGGAGTCCATCCCAAACCAGAAGATCTCCACAGCTTGGGCACAAGGAGAGGACCTCAGACAGCCACACACACAAGGATTCTGCAACCCTAGAGTCACAGGGAGTCTCTGATGAGGAAGTCAGGGAAGAGTGGCACAGAGGTCACTGCAGACAGTTGACTACAGAAATCACTGAGACCCAGGAGGATGAGATGGAGGTAGGGACCAGTGCCTCTGCTGCCCACAGTGGGAAGAGGTTCTTGCTTGGGAGTTGCCACATCTTCCAAAAAAAGAAGACCGTTCTTCAAGTCCATGGTTTTTCTTCCTCTGCTGTGACATTGGCTTTCTGCAGTGGAGGAATTATTCCTCGTGCCTTTCATAGGAAAGTAAACGTTTCATCTATCACAGCACCACAGTGACTACTTAGATGGGAAGAGACCTCAGGAGGTCTTTAGTCTAACCCTCTGCCCAAAGTACAGTCTGTTCTGGGGTCAGACCAAGATGCTCAGGGCTTAGTCCAGTTGGGGCTTAAAACTTTCCAAGGATGAGGACTGCACATCCTCTGGAGTGATCTGCTTCATTGCCTTACTGTCCTCATGGGGAAGTAGTTTCTCCCTACATTCAACATGAACATCTTCTACTGGAGCTTGTGCTCATTGTCTTTTGCCCTGCCAACATACACTGCTATAAGGAATCAAGCTCCAACTCCTCCATACCCCACAGGCACTTGGGGACTTAGGTGTCTGAAGATGTCCCTTCTCCAGGATTTCCCCTGCTTTTGCACTGTATTTGGGTTGGGCTGAGATGGAGTTCATTCTCTTCAGAGCATCTTTCTAGTGCCGTGTTTTGCAGTGTTGTAGCTGGGTGTTGATAACACAGCAGTGTTTTGGCTACTGCTGAACAATCATCCAGGCTATGCTTTTCCAACATTTCGCTGCCCCAAGATTATGCTGAGGCAAGATCTTGGGAGGGGACACAGCTGAGCCAGCTGACCCAAACTGGCCAAAGGGGTGCACCATGCCATATGACATCAGCTCAGACATAAATACTAAGTAAAATAAAGAAGTGAGAGGATAATAATCTGTGGCGTCTGTCCTCCAGAGTGACTGCTACGTGTAAAACCCTGCTTCCCGTGAGTGACTGACCACCACCTGCTGATGGGAAGCAGAGAATAAAATCTCTGTTTGCTTTTCCTTCCCCGAGTGGCCTTTGCTTGTGCTTTGCATCATTAAAACTGCTCGTATCTTATTACAGGCCTTTTGTTCCATTTTCCCCTCTCACTGTCCATCTAAGAAGGGGAGTGACAGAGTGGTTTTGGTGGGCATTTGGCCCCCAGCCAGGGCCAAACCACCACAGCCACAATGTGCAATATATAGCTGTACCATAATCTCACAACCAGCATGAAAAAGATGTTTCCCACTGTTCCACCACATACTTTCCTGCCTTCAATTCACATAGCCTCTGAGGCTGCAGGTTCCCAACACCATGGAAGACTTTACCCTGACATTAAATATTAGAAAGATGCAAAGATCACAGTCATAAACAAATCAAAACCCACTACAAAGCATGAGATATAACTGGAAGTAGAAATCCAAGGTAGGTCAAAGTACAGGGAAGATGAAGCCACTTCTCCACTGCACTGAGCAAATTACATGAGAGTGCCTTACCACTTAAAATGGTTTAGATAATAGAGGAAAAAAAACCCCAGAACTAATGAACTAGGTCACTAAGTCTGTTTTAAAATAGTCTTAAATTTAGGTACATTCATGACTTCATTGAAAAAATTTCCAAGGCTATGTTGTAGCCCCTACCTCTACACAAGCATTGAAAATATCCGAAGATGCTCTGTATTGTGTTGAGGAGGGCAATGAGTGTGTCCTAGGACAGGGATTCATGTTACACTTTTTATTCAGTATTAAACTTGCAGATGAAATTAGTGTCCAAGCACTACCCAGAAACCTGCTAATCTGGCCAGCTGCTGTGCCATGAAGAGACATGTAAACTACCTGCAACTACAGAAGCTGCCAGCCCTGTACTCCTCAGAGGAATCCCTCAGTAGCTACACACTACATGTAAGAACATAAACATAAAGGAAGGAACACCTTTGAGTAGATAATGCAGAAAGAAAAGGGAAGGACACAGTAAAAAGTTATGCATGTGTAAGAAGTGCCTCCATCTTGAAATACTTGTCACAACTCTTACAACAGTAGTGACTGCTCTTGCATCAAGACATGATCAGGTAATGCCAGGCTAATGTGAACACTGTCACCTATGCCTCTATATGAGATGGTATAAGCGACAATATGATGATCAACTGATGACCTTGTGCTCCAGCACAAGAACACCTCAGATAAACATTGTCCAATGCAATACTCCTCTTTGATCCATATAATTCCCAGAGGCAAAGACAAACATTAGAATCTTCTAGTGCAGACAGAAAAAAAATAAAAAATAAAAAAATCTGATGTGGCTGAGAGGCACTGACACCTGTTTTTTTTGAAGACTAGCTCCACATTCCTTTCCTTTATGGAAGAATCCTCCTTGGTGGATTTTAAAGCAAGATTACAAGATTTTAAACCAGCTCAGATCCCCAAGAAAGAGTCATTTATGGAAAGTGGAGTCGCAAATGAGTAAGAAAAACCTTTGCAGGAGATGGAAACAAGCAAGTTCATTGGGGGTTTTGCATATCGTTTCCCAAACTCAGAGTTAATTCTGAGAAAATGAAATCCACATTTCACGGAATAATAGAATCATTTGGGTTGGAAGGCACCTTAAAGATAATCAAGTTTTAACCTCCCCTGCCATGGGCAGAGACAATTCCAGTAGATCAGGATGCTCAAAACTGAAGGAACTACCTTAGAAGAAAACTCAAAAAGTGTCTATTTTTTCAGCGGTTTGCTCTTTGCACTGCAGTATGAGGTTAGTCAGTCAGCCAGTGGGGGCAGGTAGAAAGTGGTGTTTAAATGAAATTTAACAAGAAAAGCTCTGGTCTGCAGCCAAGAAGAATGCAATTTCTAAGTTCACTTACTACTGTGAACATACATTTGTCTCATTATCTTGGTAATTGCTTCAGCTCTGCTGGGGCTAACCCTAGCTGAACACTAGTCAGGTTGTTGTATTGGAACCCCAAGGATAGACATGTGAACTTCATCTTCTCTTAGTCCCATCTTCAGCACTTTTGACATACTTCTTGGATAAAATAAGGATACCTGCTATCTCTTCACAGAAATGGAGGCTATCCTAAACTTGCAGACACTCCTGACTTAAACACACTGAATTCCTTAAATCTAACCTGCAGCATGCTAATTTACGTCTTACTCTTCAGTGATATAGGACAGATGAAAGTTAACAGATTCCCAAGATATATATAAGTTTCTAAATAAAATTTTTCTCTGCTTCAGCTATCACAAGAAGGATAAGAACTAGACAAATTAATAAACACACATGCCTCTGTTTTATTCTCCTGTTTTTTGTGTTGTTGGTTTTTTCCTTTTTTGTTTGTTTGGTTGGTTGTTTTGTTGGTTGGTTGTTTTTTGGTATGTCAGAATCTTTTTGTCTTTTCTATTTGACCTCTGTGTGATTTGGTCTTAGCTTTCTTTCCATTATTTTTTTAATATTCTTGAATGTCTTTCTGAATGGAACAATTTTTATTCTTCCTACTTCAAGAGAAGCATTCTCTCTTGCAAAAAACCCCAAAAAGTCACTTTTAGTTAAAAGGTTGAAAAAAGATATATAATTCCTTTATTCTGCCTTAAGGAGAAATTCCACTGCTTTGACATCCAGCTGGATGAAAAGAAGTGAGACAGAATTTATCCCAGTGCAGCAAGTTTTAGTTGTTGCACTGTTTCATTTAGTTTAATTCAAATGAGATTGTCTCAGCTTGATGACTTTCCATTATTAGAAGTGCATCATCATCACATTGCATTTCAGCTAAACATGGCAGTAGAAAGACAGTAGTGGAGGGACCCAGTGCTACATTCACACTGGAGTTTGAAACCTTACATAGAAAACTTTGCATTGACCATGTCTTCTAGTCTGTCATAGTTACTTTGTGCTTTTAAAAAGCCCAGGTTTTAGTACAACAATAAAACAACAAGGCCATTGCTATATTTAGTCTATTGCTAAACTCAAATTCAGCTAAACAGGCATGTTGGAGTCTAATTAGACTTGCGGGCATCAGGCTCCAGCACTGATCAGGGATGATACTGGACTCAGGAGCACAGTACATGATGGGATGACTTGGTCCAGGACAAATACTCAGCTAATGCTAAGTGAAGTTTGCATTTGTCTGATCTTCGATTAAGTGTCACATAAT
>VWYK01040095.1:0-11704 GCA_013399775.1 Semnornis frantzii | reverse complement strand
TATGACAAGGAGGACAAATGGTGGCCCTGGCTCCTGCTAGGGTTTGGCAGAGATTGAATGAGTACACCACAATAAGTCACTTAAAGCTGAGAAAAACACTCAGGAAGCTGTAGCTGTGAAGTTCACAGCAATCACAGAATGGTGGGGGTTGGAGGGGACCTCTGAAGAACAAGTCCAATCCCCCTGCCAGAGTAGGGTCACCTGGGGAAGGTCACAACAGAATGCACCCAGGTAAGCCTTGAAAGTCTCCAGTGATGCACACCACCACCTCTGGGCAGCCTGCTCCAGGGCTCTGCCACTCTCAACCTAAAGAAGCTCCTCCTCAGGTTTAGATAGAGCTTCTAACCACTGACAAGGCTCTGGCCCCATCCTCCTGCCCCCCACACTTTGATTTTTGCAACCATTCATAAGATCTTCCCTCAGCCTCCTCCTCTCCAGGCTAACCAGCCCCAGCTCTCAGCCTTGCCTCGCCTGAGAGCTGCTGCAGTGCCCTCAGCATCTCAGTGGCCCTGGGCTGGACACTCTCCAGCAGTTTTGTCCTTACCAGCAGCCTCCTGCAGCTCTGGATATGTCCCAAGGCTATGGAGATGTAGACAAACATGACAATGTAGCTTATCAACACAGTGGCAATGTCACTCCTGCTCTCGCGATTGATTTCGTCCTCAATGCTCCGCTCGGTGGAGAAGGAGATGCTCAAGTTGGGATTGTTGTAGTTCTTCACAAGGTTGATAAACCTAGAAGGCAAAAAAACCCCAGTCACACTCTAAAAGATAAAGCACCTTGTATTAGAAACCAGAGTATCTTTGGTTGGAAGAGACCTTTGAGATAGTCCAGACCAACCCTGGCCAAGAGGCCTGCTCGAGGCAAGATCCCAGGCAGTACTTCAGGGACCTTCCTCATTCCCACAGGAGGAAGCTGCTGGCTACACATCCCTAGGAGCCTGCTCCAAGCACCTGTGCTGAAACACCTTCCAAGTGCTCTCCAGAGCTTGAGGACAACCACATCTGCTGTCTAAATATGAGCTATTCCAAAGGGCAAGTGCAATTTTCCTTGAAGGTGGACCTAGAAACCCAGACCTGGAAGATGAGTGCAGCTTGCCTACAGCACTCAAACAGCTTTGGAGCCTTGACTTCAGCCCCCCCAGCTCCAGGGAGGCACTGGTGAGACAGGTGGCAGCTGGTCAGACTTGCTCCCAGCCTCACTTCCTACTACAGCAGTTCTCATCCAAACTTGGCCAGAGCAGCTGGCTTCTGTAGGCCAGCATCAGCTCTTTGAGATTGTGAGGGGGATGAAAGCTTGGATTTTTGGATACTCATCTGGAAGGCATTTAAGTGAAGAGTTCTGTGACACTGCTGGGCCCTTCCACTGGTGCTCAATAGTCCAGAGGCTGAAGAGCACTTTGTGTTACCCCAGCCTAAACAAGTGTCTATCAGATGGTTTCTAAATTACTTATCAGCAAGTACTCCTGCACTGGATGCTCACCAGCAGAACTAGAACCAATCTCCTCAACACATCACAGAATCACCTCAAGTTGGAAGGGACCCATAAGAATTGAGTCTGCCTCCCTGCTCCTCACAGCACAGCCCAGAGCTAAACCATAACACTGAAGGCATTGCTCAGAAGCTCCTTGAACTCTGGCAGGCTTAGTGCTGTAATCATTTCCCTGAGGAGCCCTTCCCACTGACCAGACACTCTCTCAGTGAAGAGCTTCTCCTAGTGTCCAGTCTGAACTTCCCCTGGAGCAGCTTCATCCCATTTTCTTGTGCCCTAGCAGTGGTCCCAGGAGAGAGGAGCTAAGCACATCCCCCTGAGCTGAGGGAACAGAAGGAAGTTGAGGTCATTCTGATAGCAGTGTAAGAAGGAAAACAAAGTGAGGGCAAAGCTAGAAATCAGAACTGGACAATTTAGAGCCACAGGGACCTTGGGACTACAGGTGGGATTTAAACACAAGCACTAAGGTCAGTGAGAAGCAGGGGGGACAAGGAAAGACATGTGGTAGAATGCCAGATAAAATGAAGTCTCAGGACCAGTACAGTCTGTCCTTAACTGGTTTTGCTGCCTCTTAAAACATCTCAGTAGTACAGTGAGCAGCTGCCAGCACAGTGCAGGTGGGTTTAGGTCTCTGCATTTCAGGGTGCTCTAAGCAATGCATTGCACTTCAGAGCAGAGGAAGCCTACTCACTCTTTTTCCCATGCCAAGGCCTTCATTAGCTTTCTGGAGTCATTGTAGTAGTTGTTGACAGGAAAAGTAATAACAAGAGCTGTAGCATTATTATAGTTATCACCTGTAGAGGAAGGGAAAAAAGATGAGGCTCTAAGATCTGGAGCTTACCTTCCAGTACAGACTGGTACAGTGCAGTTTAAAACTAGCATTGCCCAAAGCAATCCCATCCCTACACCTCTGTTAAACACAATCTAACAATGAGCTCTCCAACATGCTCCTGAAATAAGAACAGAAGCTGATAAAGACTCCAGATTGTCTTCAACAGTAAATCACTCATCATGTGCTACCTTTGTGGCACCCCAATTCCTGCATGGTTAGACAAGGGGTGACTGCACAAGCAGTGCTTCTGACTGCCCACCCAATGAAACAGGATGGGATTTCCTGCATGCTGTGCTACTTGCTTTGAGTAAGAGCTGAGTAAGCAAGAGTGAAGAGTTTAACAAAGGCAGTTGCAGTAGATTTGGGTTTGGGGTCCCTAGCAAGTCAGGCTTAAGTGGATTCACTGCTTGAACAAAACTCTGCCTCTAGACTGGTAGGGAAGGATTTCCTGCTTGAACAAAACTCTGCCTCTAGACTGGTAGGGAAGGATTTCCTGCTTGAACAAAACTCTGCCTCTAGACTGGTAGGGAAGGATTTCCTGCTTGAACAAAACTCTGCCTCTAGACTGGTACGGAAGGATTTCCTGTGTGAACAAAACTCTGCCTCTAGACTGGTAGGGAAGGATTTCCTGCTTGACCAAAACTCTGCCTCTAGACTGGTAGGGAAGGATTTCCTGCTTGAACAAAACTCTGCCTCTAGACTGGTAGGGAAGGATTTCCTGTGTGAACAAAACTCTGCCTCTAGACTGGTAGGGAAGGATTTCCTGCTTGAACAAAACTCTGCCTCTAGACTGGTAGGGAAGGATTTCCTGTGTGAACAAAACTCTGCCTCTAGACTGGTAGGGAAGGATTTCCTTTGTGAACACCATTGGCTCTTAACTGCTCTGTCAGAGCAGAGTTTGTCAGACCCAGTGATAAGGAACTCCAAAGCAGAAGTACAGCCACATCTCAGCATGTCAGCTGGAGAGACTTTCCTGGCTTGGCCCAGTATTCAGAATCCAGAAGTCCCTTGGTAGGCCCAAAGGGAACCAAACCTTTGCATGCTTTGACAGGACAAGTATGTCCCAGGAGCAGACTGCTTGCATTTGGCACCTCCAGAGCTGTCCCCCTCTGATCTCAGCACTGAGCTGCTGAAAGTTTCCTGAAGCCAGCCCTGCCTACTGAAGTGCAACAGCTCTGGTTTCCCTGCAGTGCATTTAACCACTTCTGTCAAATGAAGATGCAGCTCTAGAGGCAGAGCCAGCACATGGGTATGTCCTCTGCAGACTCACTCAGCACTGCTGTGCCACCTACCATCATAGCCTCCCAACACCAGCCAGGGAAACACAGGTCCACCAAACGTTCCTAAGCAGGGATCATGAAGGAAGCTTGTGTCATTCAGTGATGCTGGAGCCCTGAAGAATCACAGATCAGAGATTCATAGATTGGTTTAGGCTGAAAGGGACCTCAGAGATCATCCAGTTCCAACCCCCTGCCATAGGCAGGGACACCTCCCACTAGAACAGGTCACTCAAGGCCTCATCCAACCTGGCCTTGAACACCTCCAGAGAGAATGTGGAGCACAGAATATGATCCAAGATCATTCTGATTCACAACCTCCCTGGGCAACCTGTGCCAGTGCCTCACCACCACCCTCACTGCAAAGAACTTCTTCCTAACATGCAGTTTAAATCTCCCCTCTTCCAATTTAAACCCATTAAACCCATCTTGTCATTACAAGGCCTTGTAAATAGTCCCTCCCCAACCCTCACAGAATGGTAAGGTTGGAAGGGACCTCAAAGCTCAGTCAGTTCCAACAGCAACTGTTAGCTTCTGCTTGATGGCTGAGGCACAGCACCAGACAAGAGAAACAAAATTCTGCTGTGCTGCAGCTATCAAGAGAGAAGCAAGACTGCTAGAGGCACCTTTCAGAGACTCACAGAATGGGTTGGAAGGGACCTGCAAGTTCCACCCCCTGCCATGGGCAGGGACACCTCCCACCAGCACAGCTTGCTCAAGGCCCCAGGCAACCTGGCCTTGAACACCCCTAGGGAGGGAGCAGTCACAGCTTCCCTGGACCAGGGTCTCACCACACTCACTGCAAAGAATTTCTTCTTAATGCCTCATTTAACTCCAGCTTCTTCCACCTCGATGCCATCAGCCCTCATCCTGGCACTCCCAGCCCTTGCCCAAAGTCCCTCCCCAGCTCTCCTGCAGCCCCTTCAGGCACTGCAAGGCTGCTCTAAGGTCTCCCTACAGCCTTCTCTTCTCCAGGCTGAAGAGCCACAACTCTCCCAGCCTGTCCCCACAGCAGAGCTTCTCCTGCCCCCTGACCACCTTTGTGGCCTCCTCTGGACCCTCTTCTGCAGTGATGTGCTGCTGTATTTGCTTTGTATTTAAGCACAGTTTTAAAGATGTTTTCCTTGTACCTTCTAAAGCAAGGAGCAGCCTCTCCCCAGCTGAACCATAAACTGAAGTGGAAGTTTAGAAACTGTTACTGAACAAACCCAGAAGTTTCATTCTCACAAGAGTAACCCAGAGGCAGCATTTGCACCAAGACAGGCACACAACCAGCCTCCAATAATCCTCAGTTCCACAGTGCTGAGAGTTTAAAAACAGTTAAGAAAATCTTCACAGGGCCAGTGAGGATCAGTCAGTTTTGTGGCAGCAAGACCAACACCTCACTGGGCTACACCCAAGGGACCCTGTAGCCAGCCTGCTTACCGAACACAGTAGAGGAAGTGTGTGTGGTAGTCAGCAAAGACAAAGAACTCATCCCCAACAGAGTGATCCAGAACAGAATGGCTGTTCTGGAAGTAGTTGAGCACACTCAGGATAGTGCAGTTGTTGTTGTAGGGAGCCAGAGGAGCCACACAGATGTCTTTCAGTGTCACAGTCTCATTGTCAACAGAAGCAGTGATGTTGACAATAGCATTCTGCAAATCCAGGACCTTGAAACAAATAAAACCACAAACCACAGCTCGAGAGCAGCACAAGGAAGCATTTCCCCTGCCTGCTCTACTCCTGTGAGTTTCCAGAGGCACACATCAACAGCAGCACCTTATTATGCCTATTAGTGCTGTGTTCACACTAAGAATCACAGAGAGGTTTGGAGGGAGAAGACCTTTGAGTACAGCTATGGTGCTAAACCATGACCCTGAGCACCACATCTCTGCATTTTTAGCACCTCCAGGGATGGGGACTCCCCCTCCCTGGGTAGCCTCTGCCAGTCTTTGAAAACTCTTGCAGTCAAGAAGTTTCTTTCAGTGTCCCACCTACACCTTGCCTGGTACAACTTGAGACCATCTCCTCTCATCCTGTCACTAGTTCCTAGGGAGCAGAACCCAATCCCCAGCTGCCTGCAGCCTCTCAGGGAGCTGCAGAGAGCAATGAGCTCTGCGCTCAGTTTCCTTCACACCAACCCCCACTCAGCTCCCTCAGCTGTTCCTCCCCAGCCCTCTTCTCCAGACCCCTCCCCAGCTTTGTTGCCCTTCTCTGGCCCTGCTCCAGCCCCTCAATGTCCTTCTTGCAGTGAGAGACCCAAACTGCACCCAGCACTCAAGCTGTGGCCTCCCCAGTGCCCAGTCTAGGGGCACAATCCCTGCCCTGCTGCTGGCCACACCATTCCTGATCCAGGCCAGGATGCTGGTGCCCTTCTTAGCTACCTGGCCACACTGCCAGCTCATACTTACTGGGACCTGACTTGCAGGTCTACATCTAATGGAAATCAAAAAGCATTTAGAGTAAGAGGAGGATTCCTGGTGTGTAGTGTCTGATGGAGACATTGCATTAGAGGTGGAAACCAGCTCCAATATACCTAACAGGTATAGAGGATTTCCTGGCAAAGAGATCTTAAATTACCTGGTGGAGAATCTCTTTAGTAAGTGGAGGCCCAAAGGGGACATCTGCTCCTGATGGGTAAGGTGAGTAGGTGTCTGGATGGCTGTTTGGTGCTTGAATAATGAGCTGCTCGGTGCGGAAGAAGGGCCCAAAGTGTGTGTCAAAGTACTGCTTCTCCCTGCGAGCCTGGCTGCTGGGGGCAGACCACAGCTCCACGGGGTTGGTAGTTGCTCTAACATAGACAAAGCCTGAGCAGCACATGGCAATGAAGACCACAGAGAAGAGGATAACAGGACGTGGATTTCTGACACAGAAAGCCCCCCAGGATGTGAATGTCATCTTTAGGCCATTCTCAAACCTTTCACCAAGCTTTTCACCACAGGTGACTTTCTCTGCAAGAGCAAAAGGGGTGAAAGGTTAAATGTGAGCAGTCAACTGAGCAGCATTTGCTTGAAGTCCATCAGGAAAGAGCCAATTGGGTTCTAGTGCTGCTTGTGGCAAGCACCAGAAGCTATGTCCCTGCCTATGGCAGGGGGTTGGAACTAGATGATCTTTGAGGTCCCTCCCAACCTAAACCACTCTATGATGGTCAGACCCAGGCACCAAATCTGGGTTTGGGTTGGAAGGGACCTTAGAGAGTATCCAGTCCCAACTCCCCTGCCATGGGGCAGAGACACCTCCTGCTATGGTGCTCATGGCCCCAGCCAACCTCTCTCAACACTCAGGGTTGGAGCCTCCAAAGCTTCTGGGGACAAGCTGTTCCAGTGCCAATCCTCGACTTAAGTCAAGAGAGAAGAAAGCAGCTTGTACCCAGCACTGCCCCTTCTGCTCTGAGGTCCTGACAGGCCCAGCAGGGAAGGGCAGGGAGCCGCTGGAACAAACACAGGCATTAGAATGAGCTACCTCAGCTGCTACATAAATCAAACCACAGCTCTTTCATGGCATGCTTTGAACAGAGAGATGGATGAGTCAGAACACAATGAAACCACTCTGAGCATCATGCTGGCCCCTCAGCTCCCAGCACTGGAGAGTGTCCCATCAGCACAAGCTGTGCCCCAGAGCTGCCAGCATCCAGCTGAGCGCAGCTAAGTGCTGCCCTGGAAGGGAGCTGAGGTAAGGCCCTGTGAGGACAGGTGATACAGCCTGACAGAGCTGGAATTCCAGAGGCAGGGGCTGCAGCTGAGCTGAGGAGCTGCACTGCTGTGCCCAGGCATACCGTGGTCAGGGTGGGTGCTGGCAGGGAAGGCAGTGTTGCTGTCGATGGGAGTGTACTCGGAGACGAAGTTCCGCCGCCTGCAACACAACAGCCTGGGGTTAGCCTCCCAGAACAGAGCCTGCAGGCACCATGTTCCCCCAGCAACCAGCCACTCAAGAACAGCACATCTCCAACTCTATGATCTACTGGAACAACTTTCTCCAGTTTGGAGCAACCACGTTCTTCAGGCACACTTAGCTCAGGAGCTTTAACAGCACAGAGGAGCTCTTTAAACTGATGGCAACTCAAGCGACAACACCGACAAGAAATTCCTACATTAGAAATCTCTTACTGCCTTAAACTGCCTCAGTAGAATCACAGGACTGTTCTGGATGGAAAAGCTCTCTGAGATCACTGAGTCCAACCAGCAACCCAACCCCACCATGGCCACCAAACCCTGGCCCCAAGGGCCATGGCCACAGTTGTCTGCAGCACCTCCAGCCATGGGCACTCCACCACCTCCCTGGGCAGCCTCTGCCAGTCCCTCACCACTCTGGCACCAAAGACATTTTTCCTCCTCTCCAACCTAACCCTCCCCTGCCACCATTTCAGGACATTTCCTCTCCTTCCATCCCCTGAGCCTAGGGAGCAGAGCCCAAGCCCCAGCTGCCTGCAGCCTCCTCTCAAGGAGCTGCAGAGAGCAATGAGCTCTGCCCTCAGCCTGCTCTGCTCCACACTGCACACCCCCAGCTCCCTCAGCTGCTCCTCCCCAGCCCTCTTCTCCAGACCCTTCCCCAGCTTTGCTGCCCTTCTCTGGACACTCCAGCCCCTAAATTTCCTTCTCAGAGGGGGAGGCCCAAAACTGAGTCCAGTACTGAAGATGTGGCCTCACCAGTACCACAGTCCCTGCCCTGCTCCTGCTGCCCACACCATTGCTGATCCAGGCCATGGTGCCCTTCTTGGTCCCCTGGGCACAGCCTGGCTCATCAGCAGCAGTCTACCAAGCAGCAGCCCCAGGTCCCTTTCTGCTGAGCAGTTTCCAGCCACTCTGCCCCAAGTCTGGAGCATTCATGGGGTTGTTGAGACTCAGGTGTAGGACCCAGCTCCTGGCCTTGTTGAACTTCATACACCTGACCTCAGCCCATGGATCCATCCTGGCCAGCCATACCTATTTAGCTGAAGCAATGAGGAAGTGAGGCAAAAGCAAAGGTCCTGCCCTGAAGAGTCTGCTTAGGGCACAGAACACAACTGACACTTTATTTATACTCACTCCTGGTGCCTAGAGCAGGAGGAGAGCTCAGCTGCCTCCTCAGGGTCATCTAACCAGACCTCCAATTCTGGCAGGGTGCTTTGGACTATGAAGCAGACATCTCATACCCTTACCACTTCCTGCAGCTTATTCTGTTGCCCAGTAGATAAGGCTGCTGGGCACATCTGAAGTTTGTTCTATCCACTTTTCCCCCCACACATTTATTTACTACACAGCATTTTCAGCTTCCTTGCCATCACTACAGAGCATTAAGCTTGCCCTGAACAGCACCATCACACCTCAGGATATCAGAGACTGGAAGCCCCTGGAACAGGTTGTTAAGACAAAGAGGTTCCCAGTGCTCTGCATTGCTGGCACAGCCACAGCAGAGCATTTCCAGCTCCTTGTGCACCTCACAAGCAGGTCCCACACTGCACAGACAAGTTGGTTTCCTGCCCCTTCCCTCACAAAGTGCTGTCACTACTGCAAGCTCAGCTTTTGTTCAGTTTTGTCACACTGGAGACTCAAGACTGATTTGCAGAGGACAGTGATGGTGCCACTGTTAGTCAGCAGAAAGCTGTGACAATTGCATGTGGCTGCCAGCACTTGATCTTGTTCTCTCCCAGGGATCCTGAACTGAGCTCTTCCAAGCCTATTATCTCTAAGTCAAACCTTTAAGTGACTCTTTCCCCCTCAGCCACCCTCCATGACCCAAGTCTGGTGTGGTAAATGCTTTGCTGCACACAAGAGCCAGAGATAATGGAGGTTTGGATTAACCACTGCATGTGGGACACCAGATCTCTCAGCACTGGAGCTTTCCAGCTCCTCCATACAATAGCTCAGGCTGGAAAAGGCTTCAGATCATCTGCTCCAAACTCCCTGCCAGAGGCAGGGACACCTCCCACTGAGGATGCTCAGGGCCTCACCCAACCTGGCCTTGAACAGCCCCAGAGAAGGGGCAGCCGTAACCTCCCTGGGCAGCCTGCTCCAGTGTCTCACCACCCTAGGACTGAAGATTTTTTCCTGAAGATCCACTCTAACCCTGCTCTATCCTCAGCTCCAAACCATTCCCCCTTGGCCTGCCTCTAGGTACCCTCAGCAAAAGTCTCTCTGCAGCCTTCCTGCAGGATCCCTTCAGGCACTGGCAGGAAGCTCTGAGGGCCTCTGGAGGCTTCCCTTCTCCAGGGTGCACACCTCAGCTCCCTCAGCCTGTGCTCACAGCAGAGCTGCCCCAGCCCTGGGATCACCTCTGTGGCCTCCTCTGGACTCATTCTAGCAGCTGAGTCCTTCTGCTGGGGACAGCAGAACTGAACATGGTATCCAAGGTGGAGTCTCACGAGGGGCAGAATCCCCTCTCCTGTCCTGCTTAAGGACTGACTGCAATGAGGTTTGCATTTTTCCTTAGCCATAGGGGTTCTCCAAGATGTTTTAGTGTATTGACCTAGGTTTCAGCATTCTAAAGCCCCACCAGCTCCCAGAGAAGTTTGACAGCTGAGTGTGAACACTCCACTGCTCCTGGAAGGTAGCACTCTGGTTTCTTAAAGCATATCAGCCAAGAACACACACTTAAACTGAAGCCTTCCTCTGCCACACAAATCATCTCCCCAGACTTTCACAGCCTCTCAAGCTCTTACAGAAGTGTAGATTCATTTGATCCTGTAGCTAGGGATGCTGAGCTGTGCATGAGCTCAGCTGGCCTCTACACTTACTCTCTACCACATGGTTTTAGACAGAACATTCCCTCTAAGAGCATCTACCCCAGCACACAGCTTTTGGCTGAGCAGAGGTAATGCAGCCAGGCCTGAGGGTAAAGGCAAGCTGGCTCTCAGAGCTGAGGCCTGCCAGTGCTTTACCTGTAACACCAGACTCCAAACACCAGTGCAAAAAAGATGAGCAGGAAGCCCATGTAGGAGATCCACATGATGACATAGACTGCATCCAAACCAAAGAGGAGCCAAGGAGCAGGCAGTGGAGGGGGCTGAGGTTTGGGCCCACAGACGATGGAGCAGTCCTGACAGCTGCAGGGTCCTGTGGAATCATCTGTGGACTCATTACAGCCTTTGGTAGCATTGTTCATAGGAGTCATGCCATGGAGAGGAGCATCTGTGGCAAATCACAAGGTGCAGAGCCAGTTTACTACCAGGTGAGAGTTCAGACCTTCACCAGCTTCCCAGTTCAGTGAGTTAAACCCTTCCTGTGAGAGCTCCCAGGCAGAGCAGGTGGTTCTTGCTCTTCCACCTGAGGAAGCCACTGCTTTGCCATAGCAGCTGCCAGCTATCTACAGTCTGCTACTGACTGACTGCCATGCTTCATGTGAAGCTAATGAGCCCATCCTTTTACCATCCCACTAATAATCCATCACCCTCCTCTCAGAATCAACCAGGCTGGAAGAGCCCTCCAAGCTCCAACCCATCACCCAGCCCTATCCAATCAACCAGACCATGGCACTAAGTGCCTCATCCAGGCTTTTCTTGAACACCTCTGTTCAGACTGTGGGATGTCTCATGATTTCTTTACAAAACCTCCTGAAGGCTGAGGGCAGTGCTCTAGTTCCCCACAGGTCACAAGCTACCCAGCTGCCTAAACCCAGGCTGACCTACACACTGCAGTGAGGAGAGCAGGACTTGCACCTACACACAAAGAAACCCACTCCTCTTATTTAAAAGCTAAAGCATCTTCAAAATTAATGTAAACCAGAGAGCTGTTTCCACAGAGGCCCCACCTGCAAAGGCTAAACCTCAGCAAGTTGTTTGATGAACAGATTGTTCATCACAGCATAAGGGAAAGACCAACCACACCACACTGCTGTTGATGGAGATGGTTGCAGGTAAGAGTTATTCCACCACTTGCTGAGTGCAACTGGAAGAGGAGGCTCAGGGTGACCTCATTAACATTTACAGAGATGAGAAGGGCAGCATCAGGAAGACAGAGACAGGCTCTGCTCAGTCATGTGCACTGTGGTAGGACAAGGGGCAAAAGAGTGCAAGCTGGAGCTTAGGAGGCACTGCATCAGCATAAGGAAAAAGTTTTCCACTGGAAAAAGTTTTCCAGAAAGTTTTTCTTAAGTCTCCAAGAGGTTTACAGATCCACACAGCAAGAATCAGAGTGGTAAGGCTGGA
>VWYK01040085.1:0-18256 GCA_013399775.1 Semnornis frantzii | reverse complement strand
CACCTTTAAAAGTCATCTAGTCCGAGCCTCCGTATCTTTCAGAGATACTTTAAGGATAAGGGTATGAATAAGATGAATACTCCATTATATATCAGAAAGTAACTATACAGAATATATTCAAATGAACTGCCATTTGTCTCTTCTTGGATATAATGATACCTTGAAAACATCAAAATATAAAAACAAGATGTTAAGAGCCCGGGCTGACAGAGGGTAAAGCTGAAATCTACTTGGTTATACAAAACACAGGTAAGAAGTAAGTTGGATAGGTCAACAAAGAGTTAAAATTAAGAAAGGAATTCCTCTTGTAAAAAACAGGCACTCAGAAGGAATAATTGTTAATCATATATCTTGTAGTGGACAAAGATATCAGTGCATTCAGAGAAGGGCCACAAAGATGATTAGAGGGCTCGAGTACCTCTCCTATGAAGACAACATGAGAGAATTGGAGCTGTTCAGTTTGAAGAAGAGAAGACTCCATGGAGACCTTAGAGCTACATTTCAACATCTGAAGGGGACCTACATGGAGGCTGAGGAGGAACAGTTTAGAAGGACTTGTAGTGACAGGACAAGGGGCAATGGATTGAAACTTGAGCAGGGGAGATTTAGGCTGGATATCAGGAGGAAGTTCTTCACAGCAAGTGGTAAGAAACTGGAACAAGCTGTCCAGGCATGTGGTTGAGGCCTCATCCAAAGAGACATTCAAGGTAAAACTCAGTGGGGCTCTCAGCAATCTGGTCTAGTTGGAGATGTCCCTGCTGACTGCAGGGTTGTTGTACAAGGTGACCTTTGAGGATCTCTTTCAACCCAATGTAATCTGTGAATAATCTACATTTAGCCAGTAGATGGGGCTAACATCTAGCAGTTGCTTTATCACCCAGTGATCCCTCCCCAGCAGGGAAGGAATAGACACAACAGGAGAGAAGACCCTCCAGGTTGAAATGAAAACATATTTCATTAAATAGCCAAACTGACAGCAGTGTGCATACAAAGTATGCAAATTTATACTCACCCCAGCAAAGGTGCAGCAGCCACACCAAACAGGAAGGCAATCCTTGGGAGCAGAAGGAAGAGGAGGCAAACTAGGAGAATCCCAAGAAGGAGACTCTAGCAGGAAGTACCCCTCCTCAGCAAACTTCTCTCCTTTTACCTGTTGTGATGCTGATGATCCGGGACATACCTTTAGCCCGCTCCAGTCAGCTGTCCTGGCTGAATCAAAACTACTAACAGCCTGCAGCCCGTGGATGGCCTGGGGNCCCCAGCAGGGAAGGAATAGACACAACAGGAGAGAAGACCCTCCAGGTTGAAATGAAAACATATTTCATTAAATAGCCAAACTGACAGCAGTGTGCATACAAAGTATGCAAATTTATACTCACCCCAGCAAAGGTGCAGCAGCCACACCAAACAGGAAGGCAATCCTTGGGAGCAGAAGGAAGAGGAGGCAAACTAGGAGAATCCCAAGAAGGAGACTCTAGCAGGAAGTACCCCTCCTCAGCAAACTTCTCTCCTTTTACCTGTTGTGATGCTGATGATCCGGGACATACCTTTAGCCCGCTCCAGTCAGCTGTCCTGGCTGAATCAAAACTACTAACAGCCTGCAGCCCGTGGATGGCCTGGGGTTCTGTCCTAGCAAAACCAGGACAGATAGGAATGTCTGGATCTATATTAAAGGTCAATAAATATATTCTGAAGAATTTGGGACTGCAAGGTTCCAGGTACACAAAGAACTGAAACTTTGTTCCCAGAGGAAAAGAAAACAGCAAGTAAACATTAGTAAAACTCATGACAGTTCTCTGAAGGTTGGCTGCAATATTCCACTTTCTATGCTACAATGCATATGAAATCTTCTCACAATTATTAGCTTCTGCACAGTCGCAGTGACATTTCTTTTAATCATCTTCCATGGAATATACAGGACATTGTAGCTGAGGTAATGGTGGCACACCTAAATGCTTCAGGATGTCAGAGCATCTGCCTCTCATTGACATCAAGGCATAAAGACATCCTCGATTTCAAAAAATTACCCATAGCTCATTGCTTTTAACACTGATTTTTCTTTAGAAAGGACAGTTATGGCAAATTAAGAGTTTCATGTGAAACTTGTAGAATGGCAGAATCCCAGCATGGTAGGGGTTGGAAGGGACCTCTGGAGATCATTCAGTCCAATCCTCCTGCTAAAGCAGCGTTACCCACAGCAGCTTGCCCAGGATCACAATGTCCAGGTGGGTTTGGACTCTCCAGAGAATACTCCACAACCTTTCTGGGCAGCCTGATCCTTGACTATAGAAAAGGAGCTTATAAGAAGAAATGTGCAGGACATCACTGCTTTGTAAGAAATGCAAGTTTAGGAGATTTGCTGACCCTAATCAGCACCATTTTCTGTAAACTATCCACTGCTGGAAACTATTTACTAGGTTAACCTACAGTTCAAGGACTTTCAGAAGCTTGGCCTCAGTTTCTTCCTAGCAATGGGAACAAAGCACACTGAGGGTTACAAGGAACTGTCTAAAAATCCTATTTTGTACAAATAAATTCTTCCTTTCTTGACTCTTACTTCGGTGTTTCACAGCATACAGAGAGAGAGAGAATAGAGTCCTGATGCATCAATGCAGACAGCAGTTCAGGCATTCCTACTGGTCTCAGGTCTCCTCCCTCCTGCTTAATAATCTTGGCTTCATTGCAGCTAACAAAGCATGTCCATGATGTGCTACATGGGAATATGAGATTCTCATATCATGAGATACATAATACCTGGAGAAGAAGAGGCTGAGGGGAGAACTCACTGCTCTCTACAACTCCCTGAAAAGAGGTTGGAGTGAGGTGAGCATTGGTTTTTTCTCCCTAGAATCAGGTGACAGAATGAGGAGATAGCCTAACATTGTGCCAGGGGAGGTTTAGGTTGGAGATTAGGAAAAATTTCTTAGCTTCAAGAGTACTCAGGGATTAGAACAGGATGCCCTTGAAAGGTGGTGGAGTCATCATCCCTGGAGGTGTTCAAGAAATGTGTGGACATGGTACTCTGAGACATGGTTTAATGACCATGGTGGTGCTGTCCTGATGGTTTGAGTTGGTGAGCTCAGAGGTCTTTTCCAACTGTACTGATTCTGTGACTCTACGATATGAAGGATACCGTGTCTCTCATACATCTTGTGATACAAGACAACAAACAGCTTTCTACCGGGTTGCAGCATACCATGCAGAGGTACACCTTTCAGTCTGGTTGCAAGCAACATTCATCCCTTCAGAGCAATTTATTATGGGAGGTTTTAAAACACCTCCTTAATCACAGCACGTTTCTGCAGCCTGTCTTTTGAAGAGCTGCTGCCTTGGAGTTATTTTCCACTGTCGATTATGTATTCTGTGCAAGCAGCGTCGAAGGCTCTAAGCTCATCATTGTCAGTAAAAGTCTCATGCATGTAAACAAGGACTGAACTTGTCTGTTATTTAAGAACAGAGCTAAAAGTCTCTTTTTTGATCCAAGCCCAGGCTGCTCTTAAAAAATCTGAAGGTTAACATAAGTTTGTGACACACAAAATCAAATTCTGATTGCAGTCTGGTCTCCAAATCGGCAATTTAATTTAGCTGGGCTTTGTAACTGTCCTACTTGTGCCGCGATGCACAATAATGTTCTTGCATAATAAATAGCAGGTCACTTAAAAAGGAAAATATTGAAGCGAAAAATAAAACGACCCCCCCAAGAGCTCAAAAACATGTAACCCCCCTGCCTTTATTCTGCTGCTACCACCTTCCTCCTTCCATTCAAGTTGGAATCCATCTGAAGTTCACACAGATCATTAAAACTTGAGATTTGATCATTAGAAAGTCAGAGTCATTAAGGTTGAAAATGACCTTTAAGATCACCTAGTCCAGTGGTCAACCCAACACCCCCATGCCCACTAAACTATATCCCAAAGTGCCATGTCCACACATTTTTTTAACAACTCCATAGTGATTATCAAAGTTTTATTGTTATTAATAAACAATTCAGCAAGAACAGCTGCACCTGACCCCCTCTGGTAGCTCATCCATGTCAGCTGCAGACTTGAGGCAGCTGTTCTTAGGAGCAGTTTGAGTTTGCTCCATTTCCCCTTTTTTTTCACTAGATACTCAGTGAAACTGCCATCAAGTTCTCAAAAGCAATTTCCACTGCTTGAGAGCACTTCAGAACTTGTTCAAACCGCAGGTACCAGAAAATGAGATTCCACATTTAGTTACAGACTCCTTATAGCCAGACAACTCAGACCTTTGTGTCATATGGATGTGCCTCAGCTGTCCTCCACTGGAGCCCCTAAGGGCTGCCATGGCACGTCCATAAAGCAAAAAGATCATACCAAAGTTAAAGGATACCAAGTCCTCCTCAGGTAATGCTCCTCAAACTCTTTACACACATCAAATACAGTTTCAAGACAGGCATATAGTGTGAGACAATTTGAGGTGAGGATCTTGGAGAAGTCTGAAAGTAGGCTCCTCCTCCTTCACCCATTAGCACCACAGTATTAGAAGACATGAGATGGACCAAATGAAGAGGAAGCTAAATTGCAGTATGGTCTCCTCTGTCCTCATCATTGAAACCAGATCCAGACATGAGTTAAGCATTATTACCCCCGTTTTAAAGAGTGTAATGTAAAAAATATTTAGGACATCTGAAGGCATTTCACAACTTAGGATGGAATGAACTACACCTACACAAATTATTGTGTATTGTGAATTATCTACACAAAACCACGCTGGGGTAGATGCAGAAAGAGAACTCAAAGGCCTGACTTTTGGAACGGCTCTAACACTTCATTTAGTAGTGGGTTTTTTCACTGCATTTGGAGATTAGATCAGGCTTTCTAAAGCTTTAAAGCAGACATAGTCCTCCTATTGTTTCCAATTTTTATAACTAAGGCAAACTATACAAAAATTTATAATTTCAGCTGCAGTTAGATTTTTTTTCTCCTGCCTGTAAGCAGTATTCCAGCAGCAGAAGTGAAAATACCCCAATGCATTATTCAGGAATATAGTAAGACATGGTTGTTTAAATTTAGAGATCACATTGTGTTGCCTACAGATGAAGCAAAGAAAGCTGCTTATTTATACAGCACGTGCCTAAACTGACATCTTCAAAACTGCTTTAAAGAACAAAGACACCCTTGTGAGACACAATTTAAATTATAATTTGACTCCGAGATAAAGCACTGTTATTGTATTAATGAATATTTCACAATTTCCGTAGCAGTTCTCAGCATCTTTACAGCTGTCTCCAACCTGTAAGCACTTAAGTATAGCAGCACTGATTAAATGGCTTTCCAGCTAATATATTCACAATGCAGGTGGCTGCAGGGCTTGAAAGAGAAAAAAAAAATTTAAAACCAGTCACCTACACCTTTGCAATATTTATCCATGGCTGAGCTTATGAGAAATGATTCGGTCATCAAGGTTAAGAGCAGATGTGTTCAACTGAACTGAAAGCAACCTTCCCAGTGCAGTATTAATTATAGCAGGTATGGAAATGGCCAAGAAAATGCAGGATTTTTGATGGCTTTGTTCTGAAATATTTTTGTGCCATAATTAAGAGTTTGCTCTCCAACTAGAAAAGCAGAGACATTGCTTTGTCCCAGTATAGCTGCTGACAGTTGCTTTATCAGGTTCTTTCTTGTTGGTAAATAGGCCAGGAGGAGACCTCAGAGCAGCCTTCCAGTACCTGAAGGGAGCCTACAAGAATGCCAGGAAGGGTCTTTTTACAAGGATTTGTAGTGACAGGACAAGGGAGAATGGATTGGAGTTTGAGGAGGGCAGATATAGAATGGAGATGAGGAAGAATTTTTTTTCCAGTGAGGGTAGTGAGACACTGGAACAGGTTGCCTGGTGAGCTCATGGATGCCGCCTTCCTGGAGGTGTTCACAGCCAGCCTGAGTGAGCCATTGAGCAACCTGGTCTAGTGCAAGGTGTCCCTGACCATCACAGGAGTTTGGGACTAAATGATCTTCAAGGTCCCTTATAACCTAAACCATTCTATGAATATATGAAATTAAGATGTTTTTCAGAAAGAAAAAACAAAACAAGACAAAACAAAACAAAACAAAACCACCTAGTTTTATTTGATATGTGATTACTCACAACCAAGGCAACTGACAAGCCCTACACAAACCCCATACAAACAGTGACCTCAGTGGCCACCATTACCTATGTGGACAGAAACAGCTCAACAACGAACTTCCCACAGCAGTAGCTCATCTTAGAGCTCAGGATGAATTTAAGCACTGCTCTGAAGATGACCATACTGAAGTATAGCCTTCAGTGTCAGATGCATGCTTAAGTGATTGGCTTGATTGTGGCTGAAAGAAAGGACTCAAAAAAAAACTTCTATTACCCAGTAAAAGCACCAAAATTGCAATGAAACCTTTCAAAATATGATAAAGGAACTCGAGTGTTCTTAAAATGCCCCTTACAAATGATGACGCCCTTCTCTCACATGATGCTGAAAGTAGCTGTCAGGAGCACTCTGGTATTTGACTGACTTCATGGAAGCAGTAGCAGAAGTTGCCCTCCAGGCAACTGTGAACAATTTCAGGCAGATACCTGCCCTCAACCCTGATCCTCTCTCCATCAGTGCTAACTTTTCATATTAATATCTTGGGGCACAAAGATGGTCTTTCTGTTCATTGTTCAGTGATGAGCACAATGCTCTGTGATTTATGATTTCAGAGAGACCTGAATGCTCCTTTTCCCCTACAAAATCACATATGTTACTTCAATGAATCAGAGACATTCTAGCACTTAGAGCAGTTTACTATATCCTGATACAGAAGACGTTAAAAATCATAAAATCACAGAATGGTGTGGGTTGAAAGGAATGTTAACAGTCATCTAGTTCCGCCCCCCCTCAGTGCCATGGCCAGGGACACCTCCTACTAGACTAGGCTGTTCAAGGCCCCATCCAACCTGGCTCTGAGCAGTTCCAAGCTTGGAGACATCACAATTTCTGTGGGCAACCTGTCTCAGTGTCTCACGGACATCACTGTAAAGAATTTCTTCCTAATGTTTCACCTAAATTGAGCTGCTTCCAGTTTGAAGTCATTGCACCTCATCCTGTCCCTTCATGCCTCTGTAAGAAGTTCCTCTCCTCTCCAGTCTAATTTAAAATCTAACATATTAAATTGCAAAGTAATTAAAATTATACATATTTCAAGGCTGGGATCTTTTGTAGAAAGCGACTGACACTGTAAAACATCACATTAGGAAGTTTCTGTATGGATGCTGATGGCTACTTTAATAAAGCATGTAATTTAATGAAGCATTTCCACTCTTTTTCACAAAAGAGTAATTGAAATGTTAATTCAAATTAGATTGGGCAGATCCAAAACTTGACTAATTGAATGTAAACAAAGGACAATGAGGATTTGGTTGGATGCCAAGTTGACATCTTCTGCAGTAACAAAGGAATCGTGGTTATCACTCCAGTTCTTTGATATTTTCCTAAATAATCTCAAAGAGTAAGGAAACATTATATCAGGAAGACTGGTGAATTATTCTATACTGGGAGACTTGTCTAAAACCAGATATGCCAAGGGGGGAAAAAAAAAAACCTTAATTTGGACAGATCTGAGGTCATGAAAATATCCTGGCTAATACAGACAGCATAACATAATACAAAGCACATAACCTTCAAATAGAGTAGGGAAGTAATGGTCACCTGGCAGTGATGGAGCTCAAATTTATATCTGGAAAAACACAGCTGGGCACATATATATATATAAAACGTGTGTGTGTGTATGTGTGTGTATATATATATACATGCATACATACATATATGTGTGTGTGTGTGCATATATACACATCTGGGCTGCATCCAGAGCAGTGCGGCCAGCAGGGCAAGGGAGGTGATTCTGCCCCTTTACTCTGCTCTCCTCAGATCCCATCTGGAGTACTGTGTACAGTTCTGGAGCACCCAGCACAGGAAGGACATGGAACTGTTGGAGCGGGTCCAGAGGAGGGCCACAAAGATGATCAGAGGGCTGCAGCAGCTCTGCTATGAGGACAGGCTACAAGAGTTGGGGCTCTGCAGCCTGGAGAAGAGAAGGCTTCAAGAAGACCTTGTAGTAGCCTTCCAGTATCTGAAGGGGGCCTACAGGAAGGCTGGGGAGGGATTATTTACAAGGTCTTGCAATGACAGGACAAGGGACAATGGGTTTAAACTGGCAGAGGGGAGATTTAGACTGGATGTTAGGAGGAAGTTCTTTACAGTGAGGGTGGTGAGACACTGGAACAGGTTGCTCAGGGAGGTTGTGGATGCTCCCCCCCGGAGGTGTTCAGGGTCAGGTTGGACAAGGCCTTGAGTGACCTGTATAGTGGGAAGTGTCCCTGCCTATGGCAGGGGGTTGGAACTAGATGATCTTTGAGGTCCCTTCCAACCTTACCATTCTATGATTCTATGTATATATATATATATACAATAGCGTGTCTATATAGAAGCTATACTCCTCCTCAGTAGAAAAATTAGTCCAGCAGGAATGTAAGAATACTTTTCTTCAAGAAGCTTCTTGGAGTCAATGTCCAGAAGCAGCATGGAAGAACTGTGGTCACTGAGGAAACAGGAGGACATGGAAGATGGGTCAGATGGCCTGGCTGCGTATATAAAGGTAAGCGTATGCTTATGTGCATTGTTAAAAGGGACCTCAAGGACCAAAACATATGCAGCCAGGGTGAAAAGAGAAGAATTCGTTTCCACAATTTGTTAACATTAGTCAGTGCCTGAACGTTCCTCAGTCCTTTATTCCTATGCAAGGTGGAAGTGATTTACAAAGATACCAAAGCAATCATATGAAATACATGGCCTGGGCATCTGAAGGGAGAATGAGTGATTCAAGACAGTGAGCTGAACTGTAGAACCATTGAATAAAGAGGAAGAAAAATAGATTAATGGACAGAACATCTATAAAACTTGCATGAAAATCTTCTCAAGGAATGCTGGAAGCTTAAAGGATTAAAGAGGTGCTGAGAACTGGATAGTGCTTTTGATCAGAGTTGGGCTAGCTTACATAATAAATCTGCCTTCCACCTATAAATTATGCCTCCATATTAAATAATTTGAAACAGGAAATTCAAATGTCTCCTGGTTTTGGTATGTAACTGGCATCTCAATCAACAAACATAATTGCATATTTTAAAGGACACTATAAATCACTCTCCTCTCTAACTGTAGTTTTCAGCAAAAGTATCATTTTATTCTTCTGATTTCTGAAGCTGACACATTATTAGCATCATGCATTATGCCTCAAACAATTGAAAGAAATAGAATTGATAAAACAGAAATAGAAAGTGTCCAGAAATGAAAAAGTAAAACAATAACATACTATGAAACATTCATCAAAGCACATTAGCAATAAATTTTAATCAGTGCTATGTCACTTCCCATCGAGTGGAAAGAGAGATGTGATGCTATTCCCACTCACTGGTATAATATAACCAGTGTTACAGAAGAACTGGTTATCAGCTGAACTTTCAACTTAGATCAGAAGCAAGAAGAAAGACAAAATAAAACTGAAATGGGGAAACTCAATGCAAAAGACTGGTATTTCCTACAAGCACATTGCTCAAAGAAGGTATTGCTGCAAAAGATACACTGAAGGCCTGAAATGAGAGGTCATCCCTATCAAGTCAGTGGAAGTTTTTCCAGCAGCTTAAGGCACGTGGTCTGCCCCTGAATGATTTGTGAGGAGCCAGGCATCCCATGTGCAATACCTATCTAATGTGCCTATCTAATGTCAAACATCCTGAGGACACATCCAAAAACTGGGATTGTTTAGTCTGCAGAAGAGGAGGCTGAGGGGAAACCTAATTGCCCTCTACAACTCCCTGAAAGGAGGTTGCAGTGAGTTGGGTGTCGATCTCTTCTCTGTAGTAACAAATTGTAGGATGAGAAGAAATGGCCTGAAATTGTACCAGGGGAGGTATAGTTTGGACATCAGGAACAATTTATTTCCTACAAGAGTGGTCAGGAATTGGAACAGGTTGCCCGGGGAAGTGGTGGAGTCATCATCCCTAGAAGTGTTCAAGAAAGTGATCATGGCCCTTGGGAACATGGTTCTATGGCCTTGGTGGTGTTATGTTAACAGTCAGACTCAATGGTTTTAGAGGTCTTTTCCAACCCAAACAGTTCCATTATCCCAGAAGTCAGCACTAAACTTCCCTGCTTTGGGTACTGCAGTCAAACTTAGCCTGTATCTCAAAAACCTGTCCCAAAAGAAGAGACTCCTGTGATGCCACGACCACAGTTATCATTGGTATCAAACTCCCCAGCTGAAAACCACCAGTGACTTCAATCAGCTCAGGATCTGTCTCCTTAAATCACCCTTTATTATTCCAGTGATATTGGAGAACCGTTTGAATAATGTTCAAAATGCAATTAATAATCTTCTGCCTCAGCCTTGGGGAGAGAATTCCACTTGCAGCTTATCAATCAAAAGCCAGATCTCCTGCCCAGGCAGCGCAGCCTGAGACAGTGATGTGCCTGACATTTAATAATCACAACATGAAGAAATTACCAGCAATATTAGTATTAAACTCGCTTGCAAACTAGAGGTACAAAGATAATCCTATAATAAAAGCACAAATTAATCTGCAGAATGCTGCTGGTCTATAATAGCATTTTGCATTTCAAGTCTCACCATTTAGTCTTGAGCAGAAGGAAAGCTAATGGAAGTTTGCCCTTTCCCACTTAAACTAATATTTTAGGGATGATGAACGAACAGAGAAGATATTACGAGCACAGTCTCCACAGAAAGAAATAATTTTTCACAACTCTATTTTGTGCCATTTGAGGAAATGCTTTATTTTAAAATTGGCCAAGTTCTGACCCCTACAACACGACTTTGAGAGTCAAAGCATCTAGATGCAAGAGATTTAGACCTAGGAGAAAGGCTCGTTATCCTTCACCTCACCACTCCTATGAAATATTATGCAGTCTGTCAGTGAAGCATGCTCTATCATAATCTGACTTTATGACTATATGTAGAGAGATTTTGAATTATATCTGTGCAGTCAAGCCAAATACTACATAAGATCAAATATTCACATTTTTAAACCCATCCTTTTTTTGAAGGGTACATTTCTAGTGTTTACACATTGACATGTCCGAAAATATATAGCCCCAACTAATTACTTACACTCATAAGTATAAACCAATCTTTATGGTCTAGTACATTGCTATCATTTATCAGCTTTGCTTTGTTCTCTGTCCTCTAAGTGAGAATGATTTCCTAATTAATAGGTATTCACTGTGTATTTTAGATCATGTCAGAGTCTCAACATTAAATCCCAGATATGTGATGGAGAGCAACATATTCTTCCTCTCCTGAGGGAGGTTTCCTTTTCCTCTGTCAGACTTCATCATATACTGCTTGCATATCCATCTGATCATATAGCTATAATCTTTAATTAGTGAAAGAAGTTGAAATAAAAGCTAATAATATCATTCTGAAAGTATTAATTAAAACCTGAAGTATCCCTCCTTGGATTGAAGGTCTCACTATATTTCTCAAGGCAACTAATGACACCGAGACCCAAAGCCATCCATCCTCAGTGACTACCACTCCTTGTCATTTGATTGCCTCGATACAGCAGATAAATTCAAATGGCTTCATTCCAGTTGGAGGCATATGAGTGTGAAGAGCACAGTAATAATAAAACCAATCGACTTAAAATGGCTCTGCCTGTGGAACTGACTACAAGTGATAGCTCTTCTTCCTCTGCTAATACAGGTAAGCAGATTATGGTTTTGCATCAAGGTCTGTAATTATAAAAGAATTAGAAATAATCTAGAGACTGCTAGAAACGGAGCTTTATATCAGGACTAGCCATATAAATGTCACGTGTATATATATGCTATAAGCTGATCAGCCATGGGCTTTCCCGAAAGGCAATTTAAATCAGTGGGGGCTCACTCTGCAGTATGCAGAAGCCTTCAGATATCCTTACCTCCAGGGTCATTAAATAACTTCATCTTTCTAAACAAACCAGCACAGTTTGCTCTTACGCTAAAAGTATATCTGAAAAAATATGACCGAAATGGATGCAAAGGAAGAGCAAGGACAACCAACAGAGAGGACAAGAGAATACAGCCATTTGCCAGCAAGTAGAGCAAATAGAAGGGCACAAAGTGATGCAAAACAAAACCAGGCAAATCAATTTATTAACAGGACTTCCCCAAAACAACGGGCAACAAACAGTGAAAAGCTTTTCTCCTCACTCCACACTGAAATCAACTTTAGAACCTCTCATGAAAGGAAGGACTGCAGCTGCAGCAGTCTCACTCCACATTAAATTGTCTCATCTTGAATCCTTTGCTCCCTAAGGTAACTGATCCCCAGAGAGGTGATCTCAGATTATGGCTAAAGTAAAAGTCAGTGGGTTTGGAAGGCACATTCTCTTTTTACCAGGATATATCAAAGATAAAATCTGAAAGGAAAAAAAAAAGTAGCTGACCTGCTGCCTATGATGAGGTCTCATGCATATGCAGCACCACAGCTTGCACTGTCCTGGCCCTGTCAGCTCTTTCCCACAAGCTAATTACATGTGTGTGGAACAGCCACCATTCCTGCTGTATTCCAATCTTTTCACAGACCCACAACTCAAACCTAAATGAAGAATCATCAGAAATAAATCCTACACCTTCTTAGCTGAGGGTGCTTTCACTTCAGTTAAGGCCTTTGGCATCAAAATAAAGAGTTACTGCATTTTCAGAGGTGTAAGCATACCCTGTGGTTCCACAGACAGGAGATATGGCTTCAGACCACACCAGAGACACCAGCTTTTCCAGGTTCAAACCTCTAGAGGAAAAAGTCAGAAAAAAAAATTATCTGGATCCACTGTAGAGAAACTGCACAGAATCCTAGGGCACAAAAACCACCCAAAAAAGAATGTTACTCCACTTGAAAGCTTGATTTCTTTGAAAGTCTGTGTTCTTGGGTTGTTACCTCTGAGCTTTCAGAAAGCAATTTGGGTTTCAAAATACTGATGAGATCTCTTAGCATTAGCTTCACCATCCTAGTGTAAGTCTTGTCTCAGGTACAGAATCATAGAATCACAGAACTGTTTCAGTTAGAAAGGGCCTCTAAAATCACCCAATCCAACTATCAACCCAACACCACTATGGCCACTAAACCATGTCTCCAAGTGCCATGCACCCACACATCCCTGCAACTGGAGCTAAACACAGGAGTGCCATTCACTCTTGGTCGTAACCTAGCCACCATGAATCACTCTTTCCTATCATAGTCCCTCTATCATATTCTACTTCCAGAAGGCTGTAAATTAATTTAGGATTAAAGCTGTTATCAATCCAGTATTGCTGCATAAATCCACAATCTCCTGAATAGACAGCAGGTTTGTAAATTATTAATCATTGGTTTTGGTCTCCTCAGAGCAGGAAGCAAGGTCAATTTATAGGCAGAAGGTACAAGTTCCTATTTATTCTCCTTTATTTTTAACTCCTGTTAGCTAAATTCTCACACTGCAAGCCTAAACTAATTTTTTTACCCTTTCTGATACTCCAATATATCACCATCCTTGTGTGAAACCTTCTACCAATCCTGATAAATTATTTTGCTCCATGCTCTTGCCTTTTTTCCTATGCAGGCTGAGTGCTGAAAGGAGTTTGGACAGCATGTCCAATTACAGCACTGCAGAGAAGTGCTCTTCACCAGGAGGAGAGGAGAAAGGTCAGATGCCATGATGAAACTGCACACTTCTTCACCAGGGCAGCTTGAGCTGCCCTCCTTATCTCTGCCAACCTCTCTAAAATCCCTTTGTGCTTCTTTCATCAACCAAAATGGGTAGAGAGCAAATGCCTGCCCAGATGTCACAAGTACTGAGACTTGTCATGGTTGCCCAGTCTGGAAATGTCAACCCTCTTCACCTCAGCAGAAAGGTATCAGGTACCCATCTGAGCTGGCCCAAGGACACACTGCATTAATTTTTCCAATTATTAGCTGCATAAATACATCTGAATAGGGCCATTCCTTGCACGTAACACTATGTGCATTACTACCTGTGGGAATTTAATGAGCTCTCCATTAAGCCCTTAATTTCCTTAACTTTCATGCTAGGACAACCACCACACTTGGCACTGCTCCTCGAGCTCTTCTAGGAAAATATTCGAGCCTTTGGCCTGTACCTGTTTGCACTCACATCAATGAAAACCTGCCCATCTCATGCAGAGAAATCTCATGGGCATGACACCAGGAGTATTTGTTCACTTGGCAAACTTGATTTCTTTGTACCGGGTACTGGTGAGGCCACGTCTCAAATACTGGGTTCGGTTTTGGGACTCTTACCCCAAGAAGGACATTGAGGGGCTGGAGCTGGTCCAGAAGAGGGCAAAGAAGCTGGCGAAGAGTGTGGAGAACAGGTCTGGTGAGTAGTGGCTGAGAGACCTGGGGTTGTTTAGCCTGGAAAAGAGGAGGCTGAGGAAAGACCTTCTGGTTTCCTACAACTGCTTGAAAGGAGGCTGGAGCCAAGTGGGAGTTGGTCTCTTCTCCCAAGCAGTGGATAGGACAAGAGGAAATGACCTTAAGCTGCCCCAGGGGAAGTTTCGATTGGACAGCAAGAAAAATTTCTTCCCCAAAAGGGCAGTCAAGCCCTGGAACAAACTGCTCAGGGCAGTGATGGAGTCCCCATCCCTAAAAAGATTTTTTTTTTAAATGTGGATGTGCTGCTGAGGGACATGGTTTGGTGGAGACCTGGCAGTGCTGGGTTAATGGCTGGACTCGGTGATCTTAAAGGTCTCTTCCAACCAACACGATTCTATGACTCTAAGACCTCAGTCACCCATTAGTCCATGTGCAGTTTTTACTTGATTACCCTATCAGACATACAGTGATAAGGAACAAATCCCATCAAACTTCAAAGTAAACTCTGAGGGGAAAACAGCAAGCAACTATGGTAACCTTTCACAGTAAGGAACACTGATTAAGTTGCCCCAAAACCCCAAGATGCACAACATGGGAACCAGAATGAACAACACCAGCACTGCTCAAAATCAGTTTGAAGGAACTGCATCACTTGAAGTAATTACACCTCCAGGGATGAGGCTTCTACCACCATTCTGGAAAAAATGGGACAGGCTCTCACCACACTCAGTGTCAAATATTTCTTCCTTCTCTTCAGTCTGAACTTCCCGGTTTTAGTTTAAACCAGCACCCCTTGCCCTGTCACAACAGGTCCTGCTAAAGCCTGTTCCCATTTCCCTTCCAAACTCTCCCCCTTACCTCTGCTCCTTACCCAACAGCTCCAAAACTCAGTCTGATGAGTTTAATGCTCTTTGCACTCCTGGTGCAGTTCTTTCATCATTTTATTACCCAACAGAGAGGATCCAAAAGCACTGACCTACAAATTCAGAGTGAGTCTTAATCAATAGGCTCAAAAATGTCAGAAAACAAAATGTGAAACTGCAGCCTGACCTATTCTGCTGCTTCCATGAGCCAAGATTTCACTTTACAAGTCAGCTTAGGAAGTGACAGCACTTTGGTGGTGTAGGAATTAACCTGTCCATCTCCACAGTTCCCACAGAAACAACCTTTTGAATCTACACAAAGTGGTCCTCAGCTCTTTAACATTTCATGCAGGAGCTGGGCAAAAATAGCACTAGAAAGTTTGGAGTGAGAAAACCCCAAAATTTAATTTATTATCACCTTCTCCTCTGAAAATAAATATCTCAAGGGCAGAAAGTTATGCACAAAGCATTCCCTTTAGGTTAATAAACAACATTTTGGGTTTCTTGTAAGGGAAAACTTTAAAATCAAGAGTTGGGGGCAGACCCTAGACCTGAAGGGGAAGGAAGAGGACATGCCAGAATGCCGTATTGTTTTTAGAGGTAGAAAAGACAGGCTGAATGCTTTCCTTTGCCCAGGTCTGATTCGGGTCTCCTCTAACGGCATGAACCCTTTGGCATAATCTCAGATGCATTCATCTGTAAGGAGGTTACTGCTAACAGTGCTTAACATAAATAAAGGAACATCTATTGGAGGGAGGAATTAGAACGTGGCTGAGTATTCCTCCTCTAGGCAAGAAAATCAGCATTTCAGCTAAGGTTTTAGATCATCTTCAAGTCTTCAAAATGGAAATGTTCAATTTTTCGCAGTCATGGTATGAGGCATCCTCCAGCAGCTCTGCCTCTTTCCATCTTGCCTGGGAGCACAACAGAACCTTTCTATCGTCTTCATGAATTTGGGGCAGGAACTTCATGACCATGAAAAAGGTAATTAGATAATGTCATTGCCTTTTGCATTGTTTTCACAGCTGACACATATATATATTAAACCAGCTGTTAGGGTCTTAATTTGCTCACAAAGAGAATAATCTCTTATTTCTGTCAGAAAACTCACCGGTCTTGATGGAAGCCTAGTTTTCACTCAATTACCAACTTCCCTGAGACCCAGAGTTCTCTACTTTTATGGAAACTGAAAACGATCATTACCGAGCAGAGCAAGATGGTGTTTGGAATAAATTACAGCCAGCACCACACTAGTTTTGATAGATGGAAAGGAAGCATCACTTTAGGAGTGAAATATTAACCTATGCATGTTTTAATGCAAAAAGTCACAGCTTTTGAGACGATTTGGGTAGGAAAATCATAGAATCACAGAATGGTCTGGGTTGGAAGAGACTGCCAAAGGCCATCCAGTCCAGCAATCAGCAGGGACATCCTCCACTAGATCAGGTTGCTCAGAGCCCTGTTGAGCTTCCCTCTGAATATCTCCAGGGATGAGGCCTCAACTACCTCCCCGGGCAACCTGTTCCAGTGTTCCACTACTTTAATGGTAAAGAACTTGTTTTTAACACCCAATCTAAATCTACCGTGGTCTAATTTCAAGCCATTGCCCCTTGTCCTATCACTGCAGGCCTTCGGAAACAGTCCCTCTGCAGCCACCTTGTGGCCCTCTTCAGGTACTGGAAGGCTGCTGTTAGATCTCCCTGGAACCTTTGCTTCTCCAGGCTGAACAACCCCAGCTCCCTCAGCCTGTCTTCATAGCAGAGGTGCTCCAACCCTGTGATCATTTTTGTGGCTCTTCTCTGGGTCCACTCTATCAGGTCCACGTCCTTCCCATATTAGGGGCTCCAGACCTGGATGCAGCACTCCAGGTAAGGTCTCACCAGAGCAGAATGGCAGAATCACCTCACTCAATCTGCTGGCCACACATCTTTTGATGCAGTCAGGATGCAACTGGCCTAGTCCTAACATTACCACAGGGCTGATCTTCAGAAATGTGTCTGCATAGATGGTGGCAGGGTGGGCTGGGAAGACTGAATGACTTAAGAAACTCTTCAGTAATAATACTGAACTGGATATGAGCAGAGGTTGGAAGAACAAACACAAAATAATGGGTCCTACCTTTCAAATAACTCCAGGATTTGTGGCTGCAATAGAGAGTAAATACTTGTTGTGGATTTTTGTTTGGGTTCTTTTTCCCCCAATCTAGGTAAGATCATCTGAAGTGGTTGACACAGGGTCAGGCTATAGGTTTCCACTGAGATCCAGTTCCAGACTTCAGATGGGAGGTAGGTCCCAACCTTAAGTTCAGTTTCAGTCATGAAAAGTTAATGTGCAAAACAGAAACCACGGGTCATAATCGGCAGAGTGAAAACCATACTGTTCCACGATTCTTTGATCAGAATCTGATGAGGCTTGAAAGACAGAAAAGACAGAAAGAACAAACATCCACCATGAACTAGAAGCTGCTAATTTAGAAGGAATGCATTTGGTACATCTCCATTTCCCCAAAGGTTTTGCGATGTTATTATATTCAGAGTCCAATTCTAGGATATTACTTACATGTAATAAAATACAACAAAGAGAGGATTTGGGTTCTGTTAAACATAGGATTTAAATTTTTTTGCTTTAATTTTCCCTTCTTAGTGCCACTCTCCATTCTCAGAATGTTCCATAGCCTGAAAGAAAAAAAAAACATCACCACAACAAAACACAAACACAGAAAGCACAGGAATACTCTTCAATACATGTTCTTGCCTAAATCAGACATTTTATCTAAGACAAAGGCAAAACTAATTTTACCATATTCCTCTTTTCCTCTTCCATTTGAAGAAAGGTTTCTGCAGATCTCAGGTATTTGTAACTCTCCCTATTTCCCATGAAATTCCTTACTCTGTATTTCCTTGGAATTGATTTTTCTCTTTCATACTCTTCCAAACACCTCCACTCATACCCTCTGCAATAAATGAAGCTTAGTCTAAAATTCAGGTCATACATTTG
>VWYK01040053.1:0-13300 GCA_013399775.1 Semnornis frantzii | reverse complement strand
TTAGCAAAGAGAATAAAACCAGATAAATCTCTGAATTTGACCCCAGCACATGCATGAATAAAATCCATAAAAATAGTAAAGATGGCAAATGCAATAGTGGGTGTTGCAACTGAACTGTTATGTTTTGTTTTCTGAGCAATGACACAGATTAAATCTGATAATCATGTATGGGCCAAGCAGTCATCAGCCTTTAATTCGTGTGACGTAGGGATGCAAATCTTTTTTGCAGCCAGCCAGTCATGTTAGATGTAATGGGAGCTATATATGGTTACCCTAGTGAGAATAAATTCTGCAGATTATTCTGGGATAAAAACAGTAAAAGACTGATGAGGTTTTTTCCCACAAGACAAACCAGATACTTAAGGATTTGCCTTTAAGCCAAATCACATTTTGTAATGAAGTGCATCTCAAAGCCAGAGCCAGCACAAAATTGGTCAAAAAACTGTGACTAATTAACAGATGCATGGAAGGCAGCTGTTCATATGGGTTTGCCATGGGGCACCACTGCCTCAATGTAAACTGGGTGGCCAGAGGAGTCAGCGTCTCAGGCTTATAGGGTGCTACTGGAGATGCTTGTCACTTCATAAGGAAGCCTTATGCTAAACACTGCAGTGTTTGTGTTGTCTCTTCCAAACCAGACAAGGAGCTTCTGCAGAACAAGGTATTGTGGTTTGTGCACTAAAAGTGCTCTGGGAGCTGGGATTGAGGAGTCTGGAAGAACTATTATCTGGTGAGAATGTTTAGACTGGTCTTAATTTCACATGTGGCACATCATGGTTTCTGATGCAGATGGGACGTGCTGGGATGAGGCAACAATACTCTAAACTTGGTACATAGTGAGCACACTAGCACCTACAGAAATTCAGTTCCTATCTTGCATGGGGCACTTGGAGGTTGGATTCATTAGAGGCTCTAATGAAACTGTATGAATCAGAGATGTATATGGATGTTCACCATGCTGTGAGAAATGCAATGTCACTTTAGTGTAACTCCCCATAGGGGTCCTCTGTTTTCCCTTGGATTTACTGCTTTTACAATTTAAAAGAAATTAGCTCTGGTACTTTAGAGGGTCCTCAGTCAGTCCTATAACACACTGTCCCAATGCGACACAGACAAAAAAAGGTCAAGGAAAAATCTGATCATAGAACTGCAAACTATGCTCAGGAGGAGAAAGAGAGAAAAGAGGAGATGCAATAGCAATTGCTGTCACTGTATCATTTCCAGCCAGGTCAAGGCAAAAAAAATCTTGCTTCCTATCTTGATAAACCATTAGTAATAGGTCAGGAGTCAGCTGCTTCCGTTATAGGCACAGGAGCTTAAATGTCAACGATTAAATGTTTCCATGGAGATTCCCTGAGCTTCAGCAATGTGGGCACATTATTTACACCCACACTTTGTCAGAGAAATGATAATGACAATGCATACTGTTGTGCCCTAGCACATCTGAAGCAAGCAGTACAGCTGGACTGTGAAATGGTATATCAGAGCACAGAGCCAGATCTCAGGGATGTGAGAGACACCTGTTTTTCTGATGTTTGGAAATGGCCCTTGCTGGAAAGAAGCAGCCAGAATTTTTAGTGTTACATTAAGGACAAATGATTCCAGTGCAGGGACTGTCACAGCTGCTCAGTATTAACAAATGAATTCTTGCAGGAGGCTGCAATAGGTAGTACATTGGCTGTGTGACCTACATAGACAGCACACAGTTTAGTTGTTAATTTATTGCAGATGGGGAAAGACCAGATAAATTCAGGATCAGAGGAGTGGGGCAATACCTTGTTTGTTCCAAATTGGTTCAGCCTGGTTCAAGCCAATTATCTCTCAGGAGAGTTACTTCAAACTGACTTTCTCCATTAGTATTAATCATCGAAGTGTGAAAATTACTGGTGCTATTTTGATGAATACTTCATGTGCCATTTAAATAAACTCATTTTCACTCCTTTCCACAAGCATGCAAATCACCAGGTTATGATGATATGACTGTTATGTGATTTTTGACATCAAGTACATAGCATTATACATACATATAATAATATAGTATGTCTCTGAGTATTTATTGTCCATCTACGGTGATGTGAAGCAGAGACATCTTTAGGCAAAGCAGAAAGTGCCACAAGACTTATTACAGCACCTTCTATGGCCAGATCAGCTGCATACAGGCATCTGCCAAAATATTTTGATAGGATATATGCATATGTTCTGATAACCTATAAGAAGCTATATGCTTCTTCCATTAAATAAAACTTCATCATGAAATCACCCTTAGATAGTGATTATTGTGCAGAGAAAGGTAGAATAATGGGCAGTCCTTTTTCCCTTCCGAGATGCAAAAAATGCTAGAGGGTATAATTGGCAAATGTGTGTTACAAGTATGTCTGGGGTTTATATCAAGTCAGATCAGACATACTGTGAACAACTCCATGTCCTCCGCTAATACTGATTTTCACATACAGTGGCTCATCCCCAGAGCCACACAGCTTTATCCCAGTCCCTGGACCTGTTGACTTATACCATGGAACACATCCCCCGCCTTTGCTCTAGATGCAATGTGGACTACATCAAAAGCATTTATCTTCCTTCCCAGAAACCATCCCCAAGCTCTAGTGGAAGGAGAGTTTTGGGTTTTGGGGAGTAGGGATTTCTAGCTTGGTATAGGCAGACTTGGAAAACAGAACAGGACCTTCTGGAAGCTGGCAGATGTGTGTGTCCTGGGTGCTGGGTGCTCAGAAAGGCTCCACCGTGCTGAGTTTGCCCTTAATTAGAGAAGAGGCTGAATCTAGACCTGGGTCTTCACAGAACAGCTGGGCTATAGACATGATTTTGCAATATTATTCCTGGAAGTACCACTCTGTATGATGGCATTTCTGGGAAGGTAGCACAGCACTACTAACTCTAATTTAGTGTACAGCTTAAATTAAATCCTTCCTGGAAGTGTGGCGGATCCTTAGAAAGATCAAAAATCTTCCTTGTATCAAATGTGCTAAAGCTGTATGTTTATCATTTTGGAAAAGAGAAACTGCTAATGATGACAGTTGTCTGGATGTAGCAAGGGCTGTATGGTCAAATTCATTAAAAAACGGATTTGGACTGATTGTTGCTGATCTTGCTTCAGACATGCTGTGCTTTGAACAAATGCAAGACAGAAAAAATTAATTACGTTCACTGTGAATTTAAGAGGATTCTTCTATTATCATCAGTGCTAATGAATTTACCAGTTACAAAATACAGTTTTGATGTGGGTATCTTTTTCAACACAAATTTGAAAAATATCTGGTTTATTAAAAAAAAAAAAAAAAAGGTAGCAATGGGAATCTATGTGTATTTTAAATGGGAATTAAGCTTGTTTCTTCTTGGTTGCTAGTCTTGTTCTGATTCAAGCAAGGTAAAAGAGGAAATCAGGAAATCGCCTTGGTTTCAAGGTTGTAGAGAGAGTTCTTCCAGCCATGAAATTACTGGGCCATTGTCCACAACAATAAAAGAGATATTGGTAGTTCTTATCAATTATCACATAAATATAAAATCCTTATAAGAGACATGGCTGGCTGAATGAATGAAAATACACTGAATCTATGGGACACAATCTCAGAAATCTTGTTCAGTATGTTGGGAAAACTTATAATGGCTGGAGAGCAGCCCTGAGGAAAAGGACCTGGGGGTCTGGGTTGATGAAAAGCTCAACATGAACCTGCAGTGTGCACATGCAGCCCAGACAGTAATCGAGTCCTGGGCTGCATCAAGAGCAGTGTGGCCAGCAGGGCAAGGGAAGTGGTTCTGCCCCTTTACTCTGCTCTTGTCAGACCCCATCTGGAGTACTGTGTGCAGTTCTGGAGCCCCTGGCACAGGAAGGACACGGAAGTGTTGGAGTGGGTCCAGAGGAGGGCCACAAAGATGCTCAGAGGGCTGGAGCAGCTCTGCTATGAGGACAGGGTGAGAGAGTTGGGGCTCTTCAGTCTGGAGATGAGAAGGCTTCCAGGAGACCTTATAGTAGCCCTCCAGTATCTGAAGGGGGCCTACAGGAGGTCTGGGGAGGGATTATTTACAAGATCTTGCAATGACAGGACAAGGAGCAATGGGTTTAAACTGGCAGAGGGGAGATTTAAACTGGACGTTAGGAGGAAGTTCTTTCCAATGAGAGTGGTGAGGCACTGGAACAGGTTGTCCAGGGAGGTTGTGGCTGCTCCCTCCCTGGAGGTGTTCAAGGCCACGTTGGACAAGACTTTGAGTGACCTGTACTAGTGGGAGATGTACCTGCCTATGGCAGGGGGTTGGAACTAGATGATCTTCGAGGTCCCTTCCAACCTTGCCATTCTATGATTCTGTGATTCTATAATGTTGTTTCCTAAGTTATTCTTCCTCAGAAGACCTTGGCCCTTTTCACCTCAGTTGAATCTGATCCAGCTGACCTGGCAGTTCACATACATTCAGTAATAGGATCTGCAAAAACTGAGAGCGGAGCAAGGAAATGCTTAGGTTAACTGCAATCAACTCACTTTTGATGTATCCCAGTTGGATGGAGGTCAGTCATGCCATATAAGCAGAGACCACACACAAGTTCCATTCAGAATTAGTTCTGGTCCGGCTGGGTAATTAGCTTATGCCTGATAAGCAGCAAGGCTTAGTGTACTCTGATGTACATGATAGACATACCATATGGCCAGAATCTGGAGTATTAAATATGGGGAAATGTGTAAAGGGAATTTCTTTCCATGGATCTTCATTTTTTCTCCTCTATCCCTGCACTCACATCAGAACCTTTATATTTAAGTCATAATCATTAGTGGTCTGAAGGACCTACAAAGTCAGAGTGGCAGGAAACAGAAAGAAATTGATGTGGCAAAGAAAGCTGAGCTACAGGACCAAATTTCGAGGTTCTGACCATATCCTGGGTGCATGGTCCCTGGCCAGGACAGAGCACAAGAGATAATATTGCTTCATCCTCCCTACAGGTCAAATGCCTTCCCAGGGAGAACTTTGAAGGGCTCATTTTCCTAAAGAACATGATCCTACTTCACTCATTCCTTAGACAAATGGTCTAACTACCAGGCAGCAAGATGTCCTGTGGCCTATATGTAATTTTTCACTAAGCTCCAGGGTTTATATCATTTTTGCTTCCTCTCCACTTTAGAATGGTAAATCTATATAACAAAGAGTTAGACAAGCATGTCTGATCCTCCTTTTTAATCTAGACATTCAACACAGAAAAAGACTATATGTCTTACAAAAGAACACTCCATTACTTGGTTGTTTTCAAACACACACACAAAAAATAATGTAGATATATGCATTTTTTTCATCTACAAAGAAGCAAGACATGAAGAAAATGTCTGACACTGTGACTCTGACTTTAACATTTTCATTTGCTCTTCTTGTTTTCACGCTTGCTTGCTTTTTCTCTAAGCAGAGAACCATAGGAGTTGCTCCAAATCTTCAGTGTATTATTTTATATCACATTTTGCTTTACCTCTGTCAATATGGCAGGTTTTATTGCTGTGCCGTGTTGTATCCTGAGCTGTGAAGAACAACCTCCTTGCTTTAGATCTCTAACATGGAAAAAAGAATGGTAACTATTGATCCTTGTCAGGAGATACATGAAAATCTAACACTTCAAATAAACCCTCAACTTCTACAAAATGAACACTGAATTTCAACAAGTTTTGAAATAGAGAAAATCGTTAGTATTTCTAGCTCAATAATTTGACTGCAGCAGTAGCTAGTGTCTGATAGCACAAAGACAGCATTCCTTTCCACCATCTTTTAACTGCATCCTTAGTGCCCTCACACTAAGTGTAGTTTAGCTTAGTTAAAGCTCTTTTGTTCTGTAATAAATTATTTTGATCACAGTAGATTTTATCTGGGCCTGAGAAGGAAACAAGATGATAGTGCACAAAGAAAGTTACAGGGTGTAACACAGTGATTACAGAATTATTATAAATATGTTCATGTACAGAGAAAATATTTTAAATTCTTTGTTACTCCTTCCTGACACATTAATGAATTTTCAGTCTATGGGAATACAAGAACAAAATAGTACTAACTCTGTGATTTAAAATAAGTATTCCCTTTGATCCGAATCAGTGTTGGCACCCCACCGCTGCGTTGAAACGAAATCTTGCCGGATAAATGTGAAATAAAGCGATGATGAGTAGAACTACATTTTGGCTGCAGTATGCTCTTCAGAGTAGCTGGAATAACAAAGAACACAAGATGATTAATAAAAGTGCAACTTCTGTTCTTCAGACCTTCCCAATTCAAGACTTTCCACATTCAATCTTTCATATTACAAAAGGGACTAGACAAGTGATACACCTGAGGCTTCTATCCAGTAGAATAAATAGCTTGTCTATGCTTCCCTCTTCCTCATGCCCACGTGTTATTTCTTCTTACTGTTATTCTAAGTGTGATGCTGTATTTTCAAGCAGCCTGTGCAGGAGAGTTGTACTGACTTTCAAGTATTGTGCTCAGGCTGATCCCCAGGGCTAGCCTGTGTCTTCTGAATTGCTCAGGAGAGTAAGAGTCTCATGCAGACAGTGTAGAAAGAAATTGATGTGTAATAACAAGTTCTCTGGCTTTGTTACCAATTCTATGGTAAAAAGAAAATTTAAAAAATTTGTATGATAAATATATAATCTCTGTCCCTAGTTTATTTTCACTGGGATGTGTCCATACAGATGCATGCAGGTAAACTCAAGCTCCTGACTAGACTTGACACTGTCTTGTCTGAGTGATACTGTGCCTGAAAATACCAGAACTGAACAGAGGTTATATCTCACAGAGCATGCCTATCTGCCTACCATATCTCTCTGTACATGTGCCCTTTGCTGGCCCTGTATTTGTTATGGGTACGCAGGATTAGGGTCACCAAAATGTTCTGTAGAAACCCTTATGCCTATTCCAGTAAGTTAGCAAGTGTTTTTTATGAGTATCATGAACAGAATTTTACTCTGATACTTGCTGTCAGAAGGAGAGCTTTTGCTGCAATCTGTCAATCCTGACATTGAGCCTGGGGTGGTAAAAAGGTGAGATATTTACAGGAGGAAATTCCCACTCCCCCTCTTCCTCTAATCTCTCCTAATCCCAAAGTTCAAGAATCAACACTCTTTGCACAACAGAAAATATTCTCCAAACAAACCTCATGGCCTTTCAGTCTCACTCTTTACCATTAGCTTTTCTGATGTTAAATCACAGAAGTCACACCACCTCCTAAAGTTTACTTTGAAATTTGATAACGCTAAGGCAGATGCACATTTTGACATCCAAAATTAAACTGAGGTGCTGTTAAGACCATCACTGAGAGTGGTGTTTCATCAGAAAATGGATCACCATGCATTTTCTTGTTTTTTTTCTTTTTTTAACATTCTCTTCTCCCGGTAGTTTGATATTGTTGAATGTAGGCATCAGAGTGGCTGTTTCTTGCTGTGATGCTGTTGGAGTTGCACTCCTAGGCAATCTACACAGTTATTGTAATTAAAATGTTAGAATAAAAATTATGCATTTTGGCACTGTATTCATAAAATGTTTCATTGCTAGGTCTCAAATGGTCACTGTTGTTGTGTCTGAGAGCTCGCTTGATTCCCACAAATCTAAATAGCTGTCTATACTAATGAGGCTGTTTCTGCTGTGCGCAATGATTGTTTGTCAGCTTTTTGGATGTGTGTGCTCAAGTTTGCTAGAGTTATTTCAACAGGAGTGCATTTGGCTGCAAATTTCCACTGAATTTATGGAAATAAACTGTGTTGATTTCACCAGACGCTGACAGAAAATGTGTACAATCAGAACAGAAGATATTCATATATGCAGAGAAAGATAGATATTCTGTTTCAAGGTTATTTCTGGTTTTTTTGGTTGTTTTGGTTTTTTGTTTGGTTGGCTGATTTTCCTTTCTATATGATCCCATTAAAATCTAACAAATTAAATTAAGTAATTGTTTTCTCATTAAAAATTGAATTTTTGTAATGATAAATTACCAAAAATTCAGTTTGGAACTTGTGATTTTTTTTCTAAAGGAGCTCAGATCTGAAACAGGGAATCCAGTCTGAAAATGAAATCTGTTCTCCAAGCCTCTCTAGCCCTAGTGTGCTGCTGTAGGTGTCACCAGTTCTCTGGAAACATTTCTGTTCCTGAGGGAGTTCCAAGGATTTGTAAGAAGTTTACGTTCTCAGTGATCTGATACTCTAAATGAGCTGGTTTGCATGCACTTCTATCAGAAGTGAAGTGAAACTTGCTCCTTGATGTCCAGCTCCTATGAGAGGGGTTTTTACCTTAAGCTGGTTCTTTTTGTTTGTTTAGGGGTCTTTTGTTTGTTTGGTTTTATGTTGTTTTAAAGACCTTGTGTTGAAATCAGTACATACCTACTCAGTTACCCTTTTTTTCCTATATTTAGTCATTCTGATCTGTTTGTGGATCCCTCTTCATACCATGGGGTTCCTTCATGCAAGAAATCTATGACCCCGCTGACAGTATTCTTTTTGCAATGGAATGTTTTTAAAGATCACAGAATCACAGAATGTTAGGGGCTGGAAGAGACCTTGAAAGATCATCTAGACCAAACCCCCTGTCAGAGCAGGATCACCTATACCACGTCACACTGGAACACCATATCTGCCCCTATCCCACCCAACCTGCCCCATTTTCCCTCTTTTTCTCCCCAAATCCCAGAGCACCTGGGCTCTGTTGGAGTCTCCTCCCACATCAGGGAGTGTGGGACTTTGATCTCCCTGCCCACTCCCCTTTTTAATCCATCCTGGAAAGGCAGAAACCCTAAACTGTGCCCAAATGGGCAGAGATATCCTCCTCCCATCATCACTGGTGAGTCTCCATGCTGTGCACCGGGTCAGTGGGGTGAGATAAACGCTGAGGGGCCTGGTGGCTCCCCAGTTAGGTAGAAAGAGGGTTGGTGGACACTCCAACATCATCCATGGGTGCTGGCTGAGTCTCCTTGGTGGAGCTGAGCTCCTCTGTACCGTATTTTAGCTGGTTGAGGGTCTTGCCCCAGGCTCTGGGATGGGTGCAAAAATGTGGTGGTGGAGTAGGAACTGTTTAGGCAGTGTGAAAGGGGAGTGGAGCAGGGGCTGCTTGGGGGAAGCAAGGGGGGGTGGTGGTGGAGTAGGAGCTGCTTGAGGGAGGAGATATTTGGGAATGTCTTTTAAAATGCCTTTTCATACTTTGTTCTTGGTTTCTGTGAAAAAAGGCTTCTTATCTTTGAATATATGTATAAATTTCATACAGGCAAATACTGTCTGATGTCCTTTTTCAATTTGTGTTATTTCTGTTCAGATGGCCATAGGGACCCTGAAATGAAACCTACCAACTGTTTCTTTCATTATAACAAAACTCCAAGCATTAACTCACTGGCACCACACTGCAAATTTTCCTAGTCACATCATGGCATAGGATTGGGGCATTGATGACAAGTAGCTAGACTTTTGGAGTTTGTCTAAGGTAACCACAGCTCTTGCTTATTTGCCTACTATATGCTTCAAACCATTTGAGTGCATCTGAGAATAAGTAGTGTTGCTAAATTTATGTCCCATTCTTAGGCACAGGTATCTGCTGCGTTGTGTTCAGTCTTGCAGTTTTTAGATTTATGTTATAGTGGGAGATCCGTGTCCTGATGCTACAGTGAAGTATAATCCCAGCCTTTAGCTTATTTTTTATTTACTTTGATTTTATTTCAGATTTGTTTCCCCGATTCCTTATAAAAGATAGGGGGTGTTGCAATTCTTACCTGCTATGGTTTCATCATGCTTCTCCATGAATATTTCCTAAACGGAGGACACCCACTGACCTGTGATACAGCTTATTTTGGGACTTTTTTTCCCCCCTGAACATCAGTATTTTCCTTGTAATGTTTAATTTGAAGCAAGACAATTGAATTTTTAACACAGTTGAGTTTGTCCAAATTGGCTTTTTTTGTACTGAAGTGCTGAAGTGTATTCTTCCATACCTCTTATTATTTCATCGGTAGTAAGGTTTAATAACTACTTTGTTTAAACAATTCGGACCTGTGCCACTTACCTAACTTCAGGTTCCTCTGACTTAAGGAATGCCTTTTGATGTCTTTATTTCTTTTCCCTTCTGAATTTATACAAACATTATTAAGGACCAAACCCCTAAAGCACCAAAAGAAGGCTCCTCCAGTTGGAAGACAGAGACCATCTAGTGGATGGAGCTGTCAGAGCGAGCCCCACAAGCCACCAAAAATCTGCTCTTGGAGGCAGCAACTGTGGTACTCAGCAGGCTCAAAATGCTGTCACAAGACATACTGTCAAAGACATGCTGTCAGAATTTGGCTGTTTTAAATTTTTAATTTAGCTCTTGTACCTATTCATAGAAATTGTCTTGTCCCAATGCCCATAAGTTCATGTATTCACCTAAGGACATTGGGTTATGTCCCCATGTTCTGAAATGCATTGCACTTCTGAAGGTTAAGCCTAGATAAATTTGCTTGGCAATTTACTTTGAATTAATATTTACCTATTTGTGTTTTGCCCATATAACTTAAATATGTCTGAGTTTTAGGTTTATTTTTTCTTCTCCCCACCCCTGCTGTAGAAGTGTCTGTAGTCTGGTCCATTCACTGATGTCCTGCTGCCTACTTGGCATGCCACTTCCTATTTGCCTGCTGCTTTGTCTTTGCATCTGGTGCTTGTCTGAGCTTTCCAATTTTTTTTTTTTCCTTTTTGTGCTGCATGACTATCCTCCATGCACAGTCTCATTTTCTCAATTCCTGTTCTATTATAATATGATTACTTTGATTTGTCTTTAAGTTTTGGTATAATGGTTTATTTTGTCACAATTATGGTTATGGTTAATTATGGTTAGCAAGTTAAGTCACTTCAAGGCTAGATTTACCAGAAGTGATGATATATTTCTACCACAATTGGTTGGACACCGAGATGGAACTGTATCTAACTTTATTCTTTCATCCACATTCGAACACTATGTTCTCAGATCTGTCCTTCCAATATATTGTTCTGTTTCCTTGCCGTATGCATCTGGTATATTAAATTCTTGCCTTACTTTTTTTTCCTGCACAGCAGTTAAAGACTTCTTTACATTCGGTACTGAACCTAACATATTCTCTCACTTTCCTCTTGTCCAAAGCATTTAGTTATTAGCATGAAAGCTAAAAATATTCTCAGCTGTACTCCTGAACCTTTGATCCCTGCTGCTAGTCACAAATTACTGCATCTTTTGAGAACTGTTAGTTGTATGGGTCAGCGACTTTTTGCAGTGTAGCTGTATCCCAACTGATTGCTTTTTCAGAGGTGGTTGTTGAAAAGGTATCTTTTTATTATCTCCTTTGGGAAACAAAATCCTTCTGGAGTATCTGACATTCTGCAATTTGATTGCCCTGTTTGGTTAATGACATATCTAGCTGATATTACAATATGCAGTAACCTCTATTCACAATGTGAATGTCGCATTGATAAATTTCTTTTCTTTTTCCTTTTACCTAAATCTATAATTGTTAATCAGTTTCAGCACTGTTAACTGAGGAATGTGATTTGCAGTGAGTATTGCTTCCCAGTTCTTGTCTGTCAGTAATATTGCAATGCCTTCAGGAGCTGATTTTCCATATTCAGAGCAAAATACCTAAACTGGGTAAACCAAGACATCGTAGCACTCAGGCTTTTCTTCTTCCTGCACAAACACTGTCTTTTCTCCTTAAACATTGTAAATAAATCCCTAAGCCAACTTTTCTCCTCTCCTTGTGTCACTTGACTCTTTAATTATTTTTGAAGATTTTGTTCAGTGTCAGCAGGGGTTGCAGTAGATCGCAGCTCTCAATTAGTACTCCTGCAGGCACAAGCCAAATGAAAGAGGAAGGAAAAACAGAAGAAAGACAAAAATGGAGAGGCACTACAACCACTGCTTATTTGCTTGGACCCTGAGCAGTGGGTCTGTTTTGGTGATGGCTAGTATTAGCTCTGTTGGACATAGGGTAAGCTTCTAGCAGTCTCTCATAGAAACAGCCCCTGTAGGTGTGTTTCCCCACCTCTCACCAACCTTGTCACACAAACTCGATACGGAGATACATATGTGTATATATGTATATATATGTAGGATTAAAAATTTCTAATAGTAAATCCTGTGTTTAAAGAGATCCCTGTGCAAGGGACCCTATTTAAAGAAAAGTAGCATAAGAAATTAATGAATGTCAAATGCGTTGTAGAAAGAACAGAATATTACTTTCTGTGGAATTATGGGTTAGGAGTATGATGAGTTGGGAGTTACCCATCCAACANGCCTCAAACCAGCACAAGGAGTAAAATAATCTGCTGGTTATGTTAATTACTGATGATGGCGTAAGTCAAGAAAAAACTTACCTTCATGGCTAACAGTAAGGAATAATCTCATATTTTAAGAATAAAGGCCAGGATAATGACACAATTGTCTCAGCTTCTTTACATCAACACTCACTGTAATTATTATCTACTTCCAATGAGCCAGTAAGCCATTACGACTAAGCAGGAGGCTTATTTCTGCTATACACACTCACGAAATGATATTCAATTGAATTGCTTCTGTTTTTACAGTTATACAAGCATGAAATCAATGATCAATGATTTTTTAACTTCTCAATACAGCTTTATTTTCCAAACCACTCTTCCAGCCCAGTCTTCCTATTAATCGTCTAACATGAATAATGATTCTTTAAAAATAAGATATCATTATTTGCACATCAATATAAGTGTAGAAATATGACTACATTCTGCCACAGTAAAGCATGAATTTTCCATTCAAACTCATTTTGAAGTTTCTTTGAGTTCATGTCACTTAAATTTACTCACCCTGAACAGTCAAATTATACAAAAATTCAAGCAGCTTTGGGGAAGCATGAATAAAGTCTAAAAAAGTCCATTGCAGTTCAGGAGTTCATGGCGAAAAGTCATGTGGCTTAATGAAGTCTCTGACTTCCGCTTGGATGCTCCGATTATTGAGGTCTATGACTCACAACACACAAAATTCTGGATCCTGTGCCTCTACTCATATTTATGGAGGACAGACTATTTCAGCCAGGCAGCCACATTTATTTCTTTGAGAAGCATCTGCCAAGTGTGGTTTCAAACTTCACAGTCAGCTATGTTTTTTATGATGAACTCCCCTGGCCACCTGCTTAGTGCCTTTTGGATTTTGCTTTCAGCTTGTGTGAGGTGCAATGAGTCCTTGAATTACATGGGCTAGACCTAGCCTCTTTTTGCAAGGTAATAATTAGCTGGCATTTAGATAAATCAATTGTTGGGGAATGCTAGATATCCCCTGTGATATTCAGTGTCTAATATTCTACTTAGGTCAT
>VWYK01040047.1:122309-139027 GCA_013399775.1 Semnornis frantzii | reverse complement strand
CAGGCCAGCTGCAGCCCCGTGTGGATTGAAGGAACTACTACTAATCGGAGAAAATACAGCCAATACACTTCCATCACCAGAAAGCTCTGACAGATCTTATGCTAATGTAAACTTGGATTAGATGATCTCCAGAGGTCACTTCTAATCCCTACCACTCTAATGCAGAGATTTGATGTATTCACATATCTGTACATGTGTGCATTACTTACCGTAGCAGGTTCAAAGATTTTCAGCCTCACCATACTTAAACTAAATAAATCATAGTTTGTTTTTCTAACTCCACTGAAAAGTTCTCATTTTTGTTAGAAAAGTGGAGGCATTTATTGCAATTTATAGCCTCAAAAAAACCTCTGACTGGGACTCAGAGGACACCAACACCTGCCTCAACAGAAAGATGAGGAGAGCAGAAGATGAGAAGCAGTATTGTCCCTTTTTCCTGTTCCAGCACAGTGGCAGTTCTGGACATTTGCTATCCTTCCACTGCAGGCTGGAAAAGACAGAACAAGCAGGCCTGTATTTACAACCTAGTGCAGATGGCTACATGAACATCAAGTCCTACACTAGTCTAAATATCATCCCCGCTACTCTAACAGTAACTTGGCATCACAGCATGAAATCACATCACCTGCAGTACAAATAAATTCCAGAATTACCAACCAGGAAAAGGTAAGAATCCCTGATTCCCACAGGGAGCACCCCTCTACTTTTCCTGTGTATCTCTGCTGCAACAGGAACACTTTATACTTTCCTCCAGTTCTCATTCTAAGCTATTTCACAGCTGACTGCACGTCACCATTACCTGACCAACCTTGCCAAACAGGTCTGTAGCAATTTATTCTCAAGCTTTAAACAACAAACCTACCAACAAATTAATATCAGAGTTTAGATTTGTGCTAAGCTCTTCAAATATGCTGATAGTCAAACATACTCCACTTCTTAGCCAGAAAAATAAACTCTTGAATTTTTAAGCTGGTGCAAGCTAAACAAGTGGCCAAACAGCTATCGGTGGTTTTTTTTTTTCATTGAGTCAGCAGGTCTCTTCCGAGCACAGCCCACTGCCTCTTCAGAGCATGCTTTCCCCCCTCAAATTCTACAGGTTTTTCTGCTGTTACTCATTAGCCTCAGTTCTGATAGAGGTTGAAGAACTACACAGCCCTATGCATGTGCATATGCTGCATTTCTACACTGCTCAAAACACTGCTTCCAAGATCAGAAAGAGCTTTTAACATTTTTTAACTACAAGAGACCAATCTATCCCGTAAGAAGTTTTATCCAATTATCACAGAGAAGCTTAAACCTACTGAACTAAGTAGCCTAGATGAATCCCTAAGTCTTCCCCATAACAAACAATTCTGAAACAGGGAGTCTCCCAGTGTGGCCCAAATTTGCCCTCTATGATGCTCCTCTTTGAAGCACCTTTCACAAAGATGATGTCTGTAAGAAAGTTACCAGGAAAGACAAATGTACAAAACCCTTAGTGTTGTACCTTCCACTTTTCAAAAATGGCAACCCACCTTCTTCTGCCCATCTCACACCACCAACCACAAAAATCAGATCTCCAAATCAAATACTTTTGCCTTTTTTTTCCCTAAAACCGAGGCAGTAAAGTTTACCTTACTCAAAACCCACGCACATGTGGCACAGATACTGTGTATCAGCAACAGGCAACCAAACAGTAGTTCTGTATATTAAAACTTTTATTTTCCGTCGATTTTTAGTTTCAGACAGATTCTTGTACAGGCGGCTCATATCCGTCAGCTCGCTCTACTTTTGTGCCTGCCTCATCCCCAGAAGGCTTTCCAGCACCACCACCTTCGCCATGCAGTTCCATCAGCTTGCCCACTAAAAAGAAGTATTATATATAGTGAGAGATGCACCCACTTGCAACAGTTTTAAATTACTGAATTGCTTATCATATACAAATTAAACCACTAGTACACATAATACAAACATGATCAAGTCCATTCCCAAAAGCTCATGCAAGGAGATGCTGCCTGCCAGTCAGAAAGCAACAAACAGTAAAATTGCTATGTAATGAAACTGCAAATTAAAGGCTGGGGTTTTTTTAAGTCAAAAATCTACTACTGCATTATATGGGAATGTCAGAAAATGGGAAAATATAATCATTCCATGTCATCTGGGACCGAAACATTTTGTCATCATTCATTCCCAAGGCAAAGCTTTTGAATATTCAACCAAGAACCCAAAGCAGCCCTGACCTGAAGAATCACTGCTCGGCTTTTGAGGATGAAAGTCAAACAGAGGACTAGAAGGACAAGCGTTTTCACTACCACAGCTATGAGTCTATGAGGCTGCTTTGATACCTCTTTAAAAGAAAGCAAACATTTATAGTAACAACTTCCCGCACTCTGGCCCAAGAACAGCATGACTGCAGTAACTGACTTACATTCAAACTTGGGCTTCTTCAGCATCTTAACCTTGCGGACATAGACATCATGAAGAGGGTAAATGGACTGACATGCCTTCTCTATGTCTTTGCCAATGCTGTCTGGGATCCTGAGATATCAGAAAACACCATCAGTACCAGAATGCTGAACACTGCCTGCTGCTTCTTCAACACCATAGACTTAGAAGAACTCTTAGGAATGGTAATATTATACAGAAATCTGCATCAGTACCACCTTCACTATGACAATTTTCTTCAAGTATGTTTAGATTCAGAGGCATTTTCCTTGCAACACTGTAAGGCACTTGGTACGAGTGTGCCAATTTTGAAAGCAGACCTGCAATCAAATTTTTGGAAGCAAACATACTTTGGAAAACTTCCTTCTAGTGACAAAAGACAGAACATTTGTGACCCAAACAGATTCATGCAGAAACATGAATCAAACACTCTCAGGAGAGCCTGGCTTTACATCTATGTAAACATGACGGTTAATGGAAGTCAAGTATGATACAGAAGTCAAGGTGTTCTAAGAAAATGGCACATTACTTTTTCCACAGGACAGGCACCTTGCCTGGTCTCTGCTGAACAGGACGTGAAGGACCAGTGTTCCCCAAGTACTCGATAACAACTGAAGAGCAAGACTATTTGAACTGCAGAAGAGCAAAAGAAACCACAGGCAAAGCTTACAGCTTATTGACAACTTCTTTCAGGTCATTGGTTTGGACTTCACGGGTCATGATCTCCATCATCTTCCGGCGAATCTGTCGAACCTGCTGATGCTGGGCATACGAGGTCTTGCGGATTTGGTTGTTACGCTTCTTTGTAAAGCCCACGCAGAAGAGGCGCAGTAGGTAACCATCGGTAGTCTTGACATCTACATGGGCCTCAATCATTGTCTGGGGAAGAAAGTCGTTTATCAATGCAACAGGTGAGTTCCTCAAACCATGCATCTGACAGTCAGGAATACCTGCCGATGCCACGTCAGACACGGCTGCACAATGCATCAGTGGCTACCTCTTGCAACAGTGCAGGCCCCATTCTTTACCCACCTGCCATTTTTTGACCATGGAGCACATTTTATCTCGGGTGAGGTCCATTCCATGGAAGTTGGTGAGACAATTTTTGCCCTGAACATCTTCAGTTACCAGTTTAAATTTACGGAATGCAACCTCATCGTTCTGCAGGTCAGCCAGACTCACTTCAAATACACGGCCCTTCAATCCATCAGAGGCAATTTCTGTGTTACAAAACAAAACAAAACACCTTTTATTAACATTAGAACAGTATTGTTCAAGTCAGACACTGGCTTTCTATATGCTGTTTTCCAATAGTAGGTGATGCCACTGGCTTCACAGCTCTGAAGTTTACATGCACCTTCAACATGATCAAATTGACTGGTAAGACCAAGTATTCTATTTTGTTGAATCTTAACACAAATACCAGTATACTGCAGACTCCAGTAGTGTAAGAACGGGGTTTGGAAGTGGAAGAGGTTATAAAGTATTTGGAAATCACAAACAATAACGAAAAGAAACAAAAAGCCACATCACCAGAGACAAAAAAACACCAAGCAACACTCAAATACAGTAAAATCACAAGAACTCTAACAACTAACCATTTTAGTGCTGGCAGTCTCATACTTAGTTTACAGTGGCCATTACTTCTTCTATATATATATATATACAGTTCAAAATACTGCTCATCTTCCTAAGTGCAAGCCCAAAAGCACAATGCAACTACTTAGACATTCTACATAGCAAACTTTCCAGAAATACTTCTACTTCGCTCCAGATCAGCCTGCATCCCTAAGAGGCTTCCTTCTAGTAAGGTGCCAGATTATGTAGAAAACCTTTACTCTTCAGTGATACACCTACATTTGTGTCCATTAAGTTAGCAATTCTATCTCTCAACAGAGAGGTCTCTTTACCTGAAAGCCTCACAACTTCAGTCTCCTCTAACACAATGGTCTTTACGATCCTATTATGACCATCATCTCCTGTAGCAGCCTCGCTCTGACCATCAGAGTAACTCATTAATTCTTTCCTTTCCTCAGACCCATCAGGTTACTGCAGAGTTCAGAAGCTTCAGGCATGTCCTTCTGCATCACACCCATGACTTGGTACTCCTGTACAAAGACCAGGCTATATTACCTCCCTTGCAACTAAGCATGGGTTCATGAAAGGCAGGTCCTGCTTGACCAGCCTGATCTCCTTCTATGACCAGATGACATACCTACTGGATAAGGGAAAGGCTATGGACGTCACTTTACTACAGCCTTTGAAACCTTCTCCCACAATCCTCCTGAAGAAACTGTTGGCTCATGGCTTAGACAGGAGTACTCCTTGCTGGGTGAAAAACATCTGGATAGCTAAGCCTAGAGCTGTGGTGAGTTAAATCCAGTCGGCAGCCAATCACAAGTGGTGTTCCCCAGGGCTCAGGATTGGGGCCAGTCTTTATCAATTATCTGGAGGAGGAGATTGAGTGCACCCTCAAGAAGTCTGCAATGACACCAAATTGGGCAGGACAACTGATGTCCTTGAGGGGAGGAAGGCTCTACAAAAGGACCTGGGTAGAATGGATCAATAGGCTAAGGTTCCTTGTACTACATTTAATAAGGCCAAATTCTGGGGCCTGTACTTGAGTCACAACCTCATACAACACTAAAGGCTTGGGGAAGAGTGGCTGGAAAGCTGATCAGCAGGAAAGGACCTGAAAGTGCTGTCTGACAGCTGTCTGAGTATAAGCCAGCAGTATGCTCAGGTGGCTAACACGGTCAACAGCATCCCAGCCTGGAGTAGTGAAGCGATTGTGCCCATTGAGTGTGGCTGCACCTGGAGTACTGCAGTTTTGGGGAGCTCAATATAAGACAGGCAGCAAGTTACTGAAGCATGTCCAGAAAAGGGCAATTAAGCTAGTGAAGGCCCTTGAAGTCTTATGGGGAGCAGGTGAGGGAAACAGGATTGTTTAGTTTGGAGAGAAGGCTGAGAGCAGAATTTATCACTCTCTACAACTATCTCAAAGGAGGCTGTGGCAAGGTGGGTGTCATGTCTTTTCTACCAAGTAACTAATAACAGAACAAAAGGAAATGGCCTCAAGTTGTACCAGGGGAAGCCCAGATTGGTTATTAGGAATAACCAATTGACCACTTTACTCGAAGTGGTCAAGCATTGGAACAAGCTGACCAGGGAGGTTGTGGGAATGACCATCCCTGGACGTCACCAAAAAATGTGTTGACATGGGACTTTGGGACATGTTTTAGTGGGCACAATGGTACTGGGTTGACAGCTGGACTCAATCTTACAGGTCTTTCTCAGCCTAAACAATTCTATGATTGTAAGCTCATTTTATTTAAACTATCCAGCTGACTTTATAAAGTCACTCAAATCAAGTAATTAAGTTAGGAGTGTTACGTTCACAACAAGCAAAAAGTACCTCTTTGATCAAGCCTCATTTGGCACTAACACACAGAACAAATACATCTCTCTTTACTGCACAAAACCCCACTACTCACTAGTTCCTTGAGTCCTGGTGACAAGCGTCTTCCCAATGTTTCGGATATTAAACATTGCTGGTGCTTTGACATCGTACCAGTCCTTTTTGGAGAAAGGATCAACCCTTCAATAAAGAAGAAAAAAATTTTTTTACTGTTTTTCTCAGACTGAACCTCCCCATATACTCTGCAAAACGAAAATGCAAACGTCAATATTGTGCTTTCAAGTCTAACACGTACAGATTGCCAAGTATGTGGACACAGACGGTGGCCACTACCCACTGCAGGAAGGCACATTCATTGCAATTTACTTCAGAAAAGCATAAATCAAGTCCAGAGACATCATAAAGCTCAGATGACAAAAATACACACGACCTTATGGTCCCAGGTATCGCTCAGAGGCAATACAAGCGGTGCACTTTAACACCACCCAAGAATACCGGCTTTTACATCGAGCAAACAGCGTCAGGCCCGGGCCTCCACTGCGCTGTATCACTGCCGCTGCGGAGCCGGGCCTAGATGCGGCCCCGGCTCCACTGCGGGCCGCCCCCCACACCTGGTAACATAGCTGGTCTGCAAGGAGCCCAACTCGGCCGGCATCCGCGCTCTGACAGTGGCTCCGTTTCCCCCGCCCTGAGCTCTTCTCGCGGCGCTCCTTCCCGCCGCCACGCAGCTCGCCCCATGTGCAGGCGAGGCCCGAGTCCGGCCGCCGCCATGACAGCAGCGGCCCGCTCTCTGCAGCCGCCATCCGCGCCGCATCCACGGCATCCTGCCGCCATGGCATCCTGCCGCCACGGCACCCCACCCGGCATCCCCGGGCCCGCTGCCCTCCTCTGCCGGCCGTCCTTACACTTTCTTCTTGGCGCCTTTCTTGCCGCCCTTGGTGAGACGCTTGTTCTTTCCGACCGCCATGGTCCCGCCCCACCGACCAAAAGACCGGAAGCACCTCTCGCGCGAGACTACACGAGAGCGAGGATGACGCGAGATCTGCGAGAGGGTATGGAAGTGAGGCTGTGGAGCTCTCGCGAGAGCGATGCCGGGTCTCTGCCGGGGGAGAGCGGGGAGGCGTTCCACAGCGGGACGGAACCAACGGCGTGAAGGGAATGGGGAGGGGGGAGGTGCCTGTCTGTGGGATGTACCACAGCGGCACGGAACCAAGAGCGCAGGGGAGGGGCATGGTTTCTGCGGTCTGCTGCTGCTTGGGCCGCGAGCCTTGTGTTCAGGCGGGTAACGGCTGAGCCAGCAACAAGGTTCAAGAAGCGAAGAAAGAAAATGAGATCTCGTAAAAAATTAAAGCCCAAAAAAATTAGGGCCTAATGTTTCCGGTACACAGCGCACCCACGGCACCAGCCACCACCCTGTCGAGGCTGGCCCGCCCCTCCCACCTCGTCTAGTGCGGGAAAGGCTTGCGGTGAAGAGGCAAAGGGCACTAATGATTTGGGCTGAAATAACCTTTAAAGTTCATGTAGTGCGCCTCCCCTGAAGCAAGCAGAGACGTCTTCGGCTTAGATCAAGTCACTCAGAGCCCCATCCAACCTGACTGAATTCAGTTTCCAAGGATGGGGCTTCTATTACCCCTCTGGGCAAACGTATTCCAGTGTTTCATCACCCTCATTATTAAAAAATTCTTACTCACATCTAGTCTGAATCTACCCTCTTAGTTTAAAACTATTACCTCTTGTCCTATCACAATCGGTCCTGCTAAAATGTCTGTCTCCATATTGCAAGCCTCCTTCAAGTACTGAAACACACTGAGGTCTCCCTGGAGGCTTCCCCATGCTGAACACCCCAGCTGTACCCATGGAAGAGGAGTTTCAGGCCTCCGATCAGTTTTGTGGCCTCCTTTAGAGCCACACCAACAGGTCCTTATGCTGAAGACACCAGAGCTGGGCGCAGTACTCCGAGTGGGTTTCATCAGACTGGAGGGGCAGAATCGCCTACCTCCACCAGCAGATATGGTTGGCTTTATGGGCTGTGAGTGCACATTGCCACCTCAGGCCCAGCTTTTCAGCCCAGTACTCCCAGGTCCCTTGCCACAGGGCTGCTCTCAATCCCTTCATCCCATCCTATACTGATGCTGGGAATATATCCAGCCCAGGCACATGACTTTGCACTTGGCCTTGTTCAACCTTGTGAGGTTTACACAGACCCACTTCCCATGTTTGTCCAGGTGCTTCTAGATGGCATCCTGTCCCTCTGGCACATCAGCTGCACCACTGAACTTGGTGTTGTCTGAAAACTTGCTGAGGGTGCACTCAATCCAACTGTCTGTGTCATTGATGAAGATATTAAATAGGACTGGCCCCAGTACAGCATGACACAGTCCATCTGGGACGAAGGTCAGTGTCCTTTCGCATGTGGCCCTGGCAGGATGGCTGGAAAGGCAGAGGCTGGAGGCAAAGTGAGAGGCCGTGAAGAGGCCACATTGTGCATGCAGGGACATACTGTATACAATGTTAAGTAAGATTAACTGTCACCTGAGGTGATCAGATTTTTGGATGATTGATTAAGATTATTGAAACTAGTGGTGGGAGGAGGTTGAAGTAACAGGTGATCGCCTCAGTTGTGAGAGGCAGTATGGTAAGGCAATAAACTTTAGAACAAAAGGCAGTTGCAAAATATTATTAATTGAATATCTCGACAGAAAGAACTGTTTTCACCCATTTGGGGCTGTGTGTACACTTTCTTATTTCCTGGCCAAGTTGAATGAAACAAACTTAGTGGTTTGTTCATAGCAGCCACCATACTGCTTTCTTTCTCTGGAAACACTCTACCTTGGTGTAAGCAGTATTTCTCCTTGTCCATTATTCTTTTCACCACTCCCTATCTCCTTCACCTTTTCTTGCTACATCTGTTGTGTTAATGGGGATTTAATATTTGATTCCTAAATAGTACCTGAGAGAGACATAACATGTAGCTTGGAGCCAGTTTCATGTAAAACATTGTTGGAAATGTCCCAGTGCACAGGGACAGCATTGCTCACTGCCTCTGCTGCAACATCCTCTCCGTTGTCCCCCTCTCCAGCCTTGCTGGCTCTGTAAATGGTCAAGCAGAGAAATGCATCTCCTCTTCTCCAAGTCTTCCCTCCTTTTCTTGTTATGTCTCTGAAGAATCTCCTTCTGCATGTAGCAGTGTTGCAGATGCCTCAGATACCTCTTCATCAAGTCAGGATTTTCCTTCGGCCAGCAAACCAAGCCATAGCTCTTGCAGGAGTAATCACCCTGGTGGAATGTCCCTGGAGAAGCTGAGGCTGTGTGGCCTGTCTCCTGGAAACAGCAGAGCAGGGAACAGGATGAAAGGGGCAGAGGCCTCAGGGGTGTGAGACCTGGCTGGCTGGGCTTGATTTTTCTTGAAGAAACTCATCTGTGAAACTTAGGGTAGCTGTGGTGTTTCCAGCAGCACCATAGGGCCCTCAAGAGCATGAGGGTCTCGCAAGCATCCCAGGGTAGTCCTTGCACCTTTCTGAGCACCACAGCAGCCTTTTGGTGCACCCCAGCCACCTCCCTGGGCCATCTTGTGCCTTGCGTGGCACCACAGAACACTCATGTGCCTTTCAGCCCCATTCATCTCCCTGAGTACTTTTTGATTATGGAATTTTGGGATCTTTCAGTACATCCTGAGACCTCCATGATAAAGCAGCCTTGGCATGCATTCCAGCAGATCACTTACCGCACAACCTCCCATGACCCTCAGAGCTTCTTTCTGGGGCACCCCAGCCACCTGCTTGTGCCTTCCAGTGCATCCCTGAGTCCCCAAGGAGCCAGCAAGGTGCTTGGTGTTCAGAGTGCACAGTTTGCTGCTCTGCAAGCCCCTTGGTTGAACTCATAGGTACTCAGTGAGAGCACAGTGCTGGAGGTGGGAGATCCCTGAGTGGTGCAGCTGTCCTGCAGGGAGCCAGAGATGACACTGGCTGTCAGGCTTGTGCAGATGTGGGTCTCCAGTGGGCAGAGCACCCTAGTATGGAGTTTGCTGCTCTGGCTCTGCTCAAACAGAGCAAGGGCACAAAAGGGAGGTGCCACCCACTGCAGGTTCTGAGCAGTCAATAGGCCATGGCTCACAGATTAAATCTAGACATGTCTGCAAGATTTTGGCTAGGTGTCTGAGCTGTTCCCACTCAATGACTGTGATGGTTTGGGAGTTCCCTGCCCCCCCACACTTGTAAAATGACCCAGACTAAAACTCAGCCAGCTGGAAGTTAAGAGATGAAGCTATATTTACAGCTTAGCACAATATACAAGCAAATATATACAGTATATACAGGAATATTTACAGAAATATACAAGGTAAAGGTAATACAGAAACACAACTCCCCTCCCAGAAGTCAGAGACCCCAGGAGGCGCTCCCAACCACCCTTCCACCTTCTCCCCACCCCTGCACCTTACCCCAAGGTTTTGGAGAATCAGCCGGAGCGGGGGGGATTAGAAGAAAAGCAGTTAGTGAAGTTATTCAGCAGAGAGGAGAAGGCAGAGCTGCTAGCCCAAGACCCTGGATGCTGCGCCCCGTGACACAGACTGCCTTATCTTTTTGTTTTGAGTACCTTTTCTAAACATCAGAGCAAGCCTATGAGTGAAGTAGACATCACCATTGTTTTCCTCTCACAGCCTATAATATAATTTTCTCTATTAAAATATTCCAATTAACTCAAACCAGCACAATGACTTTAAGTAGGATCTCTTGAGAGGCCCATAGAGCTGTAAAGATGCCACGACAGCTCAGGACAGGGCACTCTGCACTTTCAATGTGGCAAGTCTTAGACCTTTTCCAGCTTTTGGGGTGCCTGTGAATGAGCCTACCCCAGTCTGAAAGACAGGGTGAGCCTGGAACAGGCAGCTCTGTGCTGTCTTTGAGGTCATCAAGTTTGATGGTGACACACACTCAAAGGATGCATCTCTCCAGCAGCCAAGTGCTGAGGTCCACTTGTGGTCCACATTTGGTATCATTGTCCTTCTTCAATCAACGGCGAGGTCAAACTTGGCTGCTTATGCAGAAGGGCAGCTGAGGATTCCCGTACACTTTCTTCTTTATCCTTGATTTGCTGGTTTTCAGCATAGCATCTATCACGTCTTTGAAACAGAGAGTGGAGATCACTTAGACCTGGTTGTGACAGCCTCTCCTGGGTGCTGCATGCCTTTCCCTCTCAAGGAACACACTGTCCTTGAGACTTCACCAGGTTCTCCTGGATGGTTGAGGAAGAGGATTGAGATTGTGATGAGCTCAGGTTGGCTCCTGCCTCTTTGCTTGTCTCATCCTCAGTGGAGCAGCTGGGAACTGTGAGGTAACACTAGAGTAAAATGTATCCTGGAATTTCCCAGGTGTATTAAATTGTCTGCAAGAGGGCACAAAAAGAAGGGACATAGCTCCTGAAGCAGTGCAGTGCAGTTGTGGATGCACCACATTGTCCAAAATGGGAAGAAATGTTTCTCAGCTGCCCCAGAGGCAATGCTCTCAATAGGGAGCTAGGGGTCTTGCCGTGCCACCCAACAGGACCTAGGTGTCCTTCCCATCATGGGACATGTGGCCAAGGCCATAATGCATGATCAACACAACATGGGCAGGAGGCACCCGAGAGGATATGTGCAGTCAGTCACGTGGTTCGTTAATGACTGCCTAATGACCTTGGGGGGGACCATAAGGGGGAGTGAGATCTCCTGAACACCTGTCTCCCCCCACAAATCGGGTGGACTTCACTCTTTGCTCTGCCACTCCTCCTGGATCCTTGCCCATTTGGCCCAGCTGGAGCCATTATAAAAGAGGCAAGGAGAAGTGGGAGGGATCACTGGAGACCCTGAGGCCATAAGGAAAACTGAGGCACACACAGAGGTGAGGGTAAGGGATGGGGACGGGGACAGGACTAGAGTGTCTGTAGGAGGAGACTGTGAGGTACCCAAGTATCCAGGGAGAAGGGAGGGTATGTAGTGAATCCAAATGTTGGGGCAGTGGGTGGATCTATAGGGAATCTGGGGGTGCACAGGAAGGTGTTACATAGGGCACCCAGGCTTTTGGAGAGTGCAGAGCTGTAGGAGACCCAGGTGTTCACGGGTGTTTTGTAGGGAACCCAGGCATCCAGAGATGGCCAAACTGTCCAGGAGGGGTCCGGCACACATTATGAGAGGATTTGTCAAGTGTCCCATGTGCCCAGGATGGGAATTAATAGAAAAACCAAGCATCCAGGGTGGGATTTCCAGCTGGGGGGCCCTAAAGTCCAGATGGTCCTGATGTCTCTTTCTACAGGTGCCCATGGCAGGCTGGGCCCTATGTATGGCCCTGCTGCTGGCAGCGTTGGCAGGGACAGAGGGTGAGACCCGCTATCAGAAGTTCCTGCGGCAGCATGTGGACTACCCCCAGACGTCCTTAACGACACCACACCTCTACTGCAACATCATGCTGATGCGACGGGGAGTGACAGTCACAGGGCAGCCCTGCAAGCCCTCCAACACCTTTGTGCATGCTCCATCATGGAGACTGGTAGCTGCCTGCTCCCAGACACCTGATGCAGCAGGGTTCTACACCACCCCAGTACCCCTGAGCCTCACAGCCTGCCGCCTGCGTGGGGGGAACACTCGGCCTCCTTGCTCCTACAGGACCATGCAGTTCCAGCACTATGTGCGTGTTGCCTGCTCTAATGGGCTGCCTGTGCACCTTGCTGGCACCTATGCAGTAGCAGGTTAGTGAGGTTTGATGTGGTGGAGCTTCAGATGGGGATGTGGATTCTCCTTCCCTCTGTAGCCCCCATCAGGACCTGCAATAAAGGAGATGCCACAGGCCTAGGCTCTGGCGTCAGCTTCTCATGGAACCGTGTGATCCTACTCCTCTTTGCATGCCTGTGAGCCCCCTTGGGTGCTCCCAACCCTGCCCAAGGTGGACCTGCCTCTGCCATGTGCTTCATAAACCTCTGTGGTTTTCCAATCCCCTGGCTATTCTATAGCCCCCTGGCTGCTCCTGTGTCCCATACCCACTCCAGGATTCTCCTGATGCCCTTGATGTGCAGTCAACTCTCTCTCCCAGTATTGTGACCCTCTGAGTGTCACATTGCTTTCCTGGATGCGCCATAGCTCCCACAGCATCTCCCAATTTTTCATGTGCCTCATTAACACACACACACACACACACACACCCTTCCCCCATTCCTGCCTCCTAAACCCTCACGTGTCTCATAGTCACCAGTCCCACATGCCTTCGACCCCATCTAGGGCTTCTCTGGATCTGAGGCTGCTCTTGAGACAACTTGGCACCCTCGTGAAGCCAAGCACTGTCTGGGGCCACACAGAGCCCTGAAGCACCACTCTGTGCACACCGAGCACATGTAAGGACACAAGATATGCATGCAGACAGACAAGGCCCACCAGAGCAGCACATGACCACACACCCTTCTCGCTGCAGGTGCACACGCAGCGGGCACAGCACACAAGCACACATGCAAACCACGTGCAATACCTGCACACGCACGCACAAACAAGTACTGTCGTGGATTTGGGTGGGATTTCACCTGTTCCAGCTTGTTTCTTCAACTCTTGTCCTGTCACTGAGTACTGCTGAGAAGAACATGGCTCCCTTGTTTTCATTCCTCGTGGGCACATTGGTAAGTTCCCCTTGCCTGAGCCTTCTCTTGTCCAGGCTGAAGAGTGACAGCTGTCGCAGTTTTTCCTCTTACCAGAGGTGCTCCAGTCCCATCATCATCATCATCATCATCATCATCATCATCATCATCACTCCTTTCCTAGAGTCTCTCCAATATGTATCCATGTCTCTCTTGTACTAGGAACTCTATCACTGAGTCCTGCGTTTCCAGGTGTGTCTCAGTAGTGCTGAGCAAAGGAGCAGGGTCACCCCTCACTGCCTGCTGGCAGTGCTCTCCTGAATGCAGCCCAGCAGGCTGGGGGTCCTCTTTTCTCTGGTCCTATTGCCAAGGAAGCCCTGAGAACTCCAGTAGAAGTGCTGACATGCAGGTGCTGTGCTGCTGTGAAGAAGGAAGTCCTCTCTGGCAGCTCAGCTCATTTTGACACTGAAAGGCAACATCACCACTGTGATTTACCCTACAAGCCTTGCACTACAGGCTTTAAAGAGCATGGGAGCAGTGACACCTGTCTTAGAGAGACAGCTCTGAGCAGCAGTCCCAGAGCAGCAGTGCCAGTTCTGGGATGCCCTCTGTGCTGAAGCTATGCAAGTGTGCCAGAAAGTCTGTATTGTTCCTGGTATCTCCCTTTTGCCTGCCAGGGAGCACCACCCCTGCAGTCCATCCCATCCCATTCCATTATTGCGCTGTCGGTTTACCCTTCTGCTGTGTTTTCCTCTAAAAGGCAACTCTGCTTCTTCAGCATATGTTAATGTCTGTTCTTCGTGAAAACTAAAGGGAAAAAAAACTCAGCCACAAAGCAATCAGGATCATCCTGAGAGTGTTAGGACATCCGCTCTTTCTGGCAGCCAGTGGCAGTGCGAATCATACCCAAGCAAAGGCAAAACTTGGTCTGCTTGACTCCATAACAAGGATCAAAAACATTATAGCTGCTCCTACCATCCCTGAAAGGAGATACCAGAACAAAGAACTGTCTCTCCATGGGGCTGGCATATCATGACAAAGGGAATGGAAGGGGAGCAGCCTGCATCCCAGACCTTTTTTCCCTATCGCTCTCTACTGCGCATGGTCCTTGGATCTGCATACCTCTTGTCTCAGGAGCTCTGTGGCAAGGTAAAGGGGACTCAGCACAGCAGATGGTCTCCAGTGATGTCAGCCCCTGTTCTAAATGTCCCAAAATGTTAGGAGGTACAAGAAGATCCATCTCCATCTGGCCTGAAAGAGAAAAAGGAGTTCCTCATAGAATTCTGCCTTGAAGATAAACCACCTCTTTTGCCATTGCTAACACAGAGAAGGGTGCAGTGCTGGCCCCTCACCCTCACTAAGTTCAGCTGATGTGGCTGAGCTCAAATGTTGCAAGGCAAAAGAAGTGACTTGCAGAAAATTAACGTAATTTAATTTATTGCAAATTTACATGGACCCTTAATTGCTGATTTGGGTGTAGAAAAGCACAGAAGACACAAATAATGTAATATGAGCTTGAAGAAATGCTTTTTCTCAGGCACAGCTTCAGACCTCCATGATCACAGCTCCAATATCCTTAAACTACTGGGATGTGGCCCTTTATCCAGCGAGACAGAGGCCTTTGCACAAGCAACAGCAGGCAGTGGTCAGCAAATCTATAATGGCAACATGTAGAAAAAAAGCCAGTGGAACTGGGGCCCAAAAATAAAGGAAAGCTTTTTTCACTTTTGTGTTTTAATAATTCAGTGCATTTAATTCTTATTCCTGTCTCATTTAGGTACTTTTATGTCCTGCCTTTCATTGACAATTGTAAAGTCCTGTGGTTTGTGGTTGATTCTGCAGTGTAACACCACAGGCAGAAAGAAATTATCGTCTCTGTTTTGTGGGTGGGAGTTAAGTGGCTTTACAAATGTCACAAAGTCTGAGACAAGAGCTCAGTTCTGACCTCCTGAACCCTACTTAGTGGCCTCACTTACATGCTTTTCTCTGGAGAAAAGACTTGTCAGCCTGACATTTCCTTTAGAAAGAAATTTTTGCTCCCAATGCATGCCTTTCCCTTTGCAGTGTGTCCTGCAGCAGATCACTATAGGGTGTATTACCGCAGGCCACCAAAACTGCTCCCAAAACAGCACCAAGAAAGCAACTATACACTCTCTGGATATTAGCCCAAAGTTAGTACCTGAGTCATAGCTCCTCAGATTTCATGTCCAGAGTTAGATCCGACAGTGGTCAGCCTCCTCCTCTCACCTGCTGCATTACCAAACAATTCATTCCTTCGCCAGGAGCCAGGCTCTTGCTTGATTAGATGCAAGTGTAGCAAATAATGCTCTCTCACATTCTTCACTAGAGCTCACATGCTAAGATCACACTTCTACTGCCCAGATGGTATAAAATGAAAGGTATGAGCAGCGTGTTAACATTTCCAGTGCGGCTATGGAAATTAATTTCTGCTTCTTGAAAAGCAATGGCATTTTTGCAGGGAATAGCTTGAGCAGGCACTGCAATGGACCTTCAAAAATGTTTACTCAGCAAAGTCAATACTGGACTCCATGGATTCAGCAGAACGGGTCCTGTGAAATCAGGCTGTTGCTGCATGCCAAAAGTGACATGGAAAAGGATTCTCTTCAGTGCTATCGCTCATTCTCAAGATATGCTCTGCACAAATACAGCAAAATACAGATGGTTTCTCTGCAGTATTTGCTCTAATAACTTTGCCATTGAGGTTTTGGTCTCCCACCTTCCTATAACCAAATAACTCATCCAAATGTTGTGGTAAGCTTTCCAACATCATGATAGCTTGAAAGAGCAGCAGCATTCATAAAAGTGAGACTTCATATATTTTTTTTTTAAATCAATTTTTTGTTTGTTTGTTTGTGTTTGTTGATTTGGGTTTTTTGGTTGTTTGTTTGGTTTTGGTTTTTTATGGTGGTTTTGGTTTGGTTTTGTTTGGGGATTTTTAATTTTTTTTTTTTTTACTTTGGGGTTTTTTTTTTCTATTAGCACAGTTCCTTCTGTAACTCTAGGCACCAGTTTCGCTCTTTTTATTGAAATATAGACTAATTTAAATATTTTGAGGCATTCAAAGGAAGGAGAAAGCCTTATTTCTTCTGCCACTCCAATATGGTTTTCTTTCCTTCTGAAAGAAAATTCCAGGGTATTCCTTTTTGTATTCACACTGTTTATATGCCTAGACTAAAGCAAATATCAACTGAAAAAAAAAACAAAAAAATCATGTGCTTTCCTTTTTTTTTTTTTTTTTTTGCTTTTTTCTAAGAAGAAGAAA